>LPNX010276717.1:107236-120330 GCA_001517045.1 Pseudotsuga menziesii
TCTCTCTCTCTCTCACACACACACATCCCATCATCATCATCATCGTCGTCATCATCATCAACATCATCGTCGTCAACATCATCATCATCATCAACATCATTTCCATCATCATCGGCATCATCATCACCATCATCATCATCATCATCATCACCACCACCACCACCATCATCTTCATCATCATCATCATTGTCATCATCATCATCAACATCACCATGATCATCTATCATCGTTGTCATCATCATCATCATTTTTGTCATCATCATCATCATATTCATCATCGTCATCATCGTCATCATCATCATTATCCTCATCACCATATTCAGAATCATAATCTTCATCATCATCATCATCACCATCATCATCATCCTCATCAACATCATCATCATCATCATCGTCGTCATCGTCGACATCATCATCATCTTCATCTTCATCATCATCTTCATCATCATCTTCATCATCGTCACCATCCCCAAATTCATCATCATCATCATCACCATGATGATGATGATCATCATCATCATTGATCATCATCTGTGTTTTCATCTTTAAAAGAATTGGTTGGTGAATTCTAAGCTCCAAGATAATGCTCTCTATCTCATCCACATGGGATTGTCCGTCTAGTTGTAGGTTGTTTAACTATGTTGCATTCTCAACTGGTGTATGAAAAATTGGAACCCTTTTGCTAATTTGAATTGGGAAATGTTTTTTGGTATCTGAAAAACTGGCACAATTTTGTTAATTCAAATTGGGAAATGGTTTTCCTCAACCATGAAGTCGATTTTTGGTTTGTTCTAGTTCTTTCTCTTTTCTCAATTATGGGTATTGATTTATTATTTTCTCATCTCAACCACGGGGGTATTGTTGTTTGCAATATGGATGATAACCATGTTGATTTTCATCTCGATGTCTAAGAATTAAGGAGGTTCATGAGACATCATGAGGACCTTATCAAAAAAAATAACACCTTCATTTTTTAGTCACCACTAAGATCCATGAGCTCAACATATAGGCTTCTCAAAATGTAGTGATAATAAACATATTGTTTCAATAGAAAGATCAAGTTCAAGATCTAGAGGAGGAATGTGGTCAATTGAAGGCCATGGTTCAACAACTCAATAAAGGTTTCTATATTATTTCAAACAACCTCTCAATGGGCTCTTTCATAGTGGTACAAGGGAAAGAGGAAAAAGTATACAAGCGAAGGACTACATGGAAGTAAACATAATGGAACATACTCACGAGCCACGATGATGCAACAAGCCAATTTTCTTTCTGTTAATTTGTTTTTGTATGTTATGCAAATGTTATGTTTGTTGCTTGTACGACTTTGATTTGTCTTAATTTGTTTTTGTATGTTTTTTATATGTTTGTTTCTTATAAGAATTTTCTAAGGTTAATAATCACAAAGTTTTATAGGATAAAATACATAAGATGGTATGAACACAACCTTTTTTGGATTGCTATTAACTCTTTCTTATTTTATTTAGCAATTTAATTCACCAAAATTAAACTTTAATAAAATGTACATTTTAAGTTACCAAAATTAAACTTTAATAAAATGTATATTTTAAGTTACCATATCAAAGCATCAAACAAATCGTTTTGTTAGTTATTTTAAATTCTCTATTTGATTTTGAATCAATTGCAAATCACATTGTTTTGTTTTGTTGTTATTAGTTATTTTGATTCTTTATTTGTTTGTCACAATTTAATTTTGTAAATCACATTGTTTTATTTTGCAAACATTACCCACCCTAAGCTCAACATCAAATAATGTATTCGTAATGTATTGGATATGATCTTTTTCCTTTTGCTATGGTGGATAGTGTTGAAAATTGGATTTGAATTTTCTCTTTGATGTTGGAAATTGGATCTGATGCTATGGTGGATGGTGTTGGAAATTGGATTTATTTTTTTCCTTTTTGCTATAGTGTATACTCATAGAAATTGAATTTGAATTTTTTCCTCACCTTAAACTCAACATCCAATAATATATTGGATTTAATTTTTTTCCTTATGGGTTTGATTTTTTTTTCTTTTGCTATTGTTAAAATTGTTAAAATTTTTATTTTCATGTTATTGAAAAAAGTACTTGTATAACATCTTTTGTTTTATAGCTCTTAAGGATAGTGCATAGTATGGATTTTGGTTAATTGAAGAAAGAAGTGACCTGAATGAAACTAGCTATTAGTGTACACATTTTTTTTAAGTGTGGTTACTTTTATGAAGGCATGTTAGAGAAGTGGCATGTACCCTTAAGATCAAATTCAAACTTTCAACTAATAATATAAATGTTGGAGTGATGTGCAATTGAAGGTTTTTTTTTCACAAGGAAAAAGAAAAGAACAACCTTATATTATATAAAATTGTGTTAGAAAAACAACAAATACATACTCCAAAAAGAATTTGTACAGTAATGCATCAAATACATCCATTATATCCATAGCATGTCAAAACATATCATGATCAGAAACTTATCACATAAAAAATAAATATCACAACTAATCAAACAAAAACAAAAAAGACATGGCAATCCTTCTTCAAACAATTTCCAAAGCTAGACCACAAAAGAGTCTTCTTCCAAAGATCATAAGAAACCTAGTAACTGCACAATGTTCCTTCTGCTATGATCCCACCAAAAGATAACTGTGATCCCACTAAAAGATAACTCCTTCAAGAAGATCAAGCTCTGAGCCAAGCCAATCCCCTGCTTGGACAATGAGTTTTCCTGAGATCGAAAAGGCAAAGAGGGAGATTGATTCAACAGTTTTTTTACTCTTCCAAGCCAAAGAGACTGTAAATTTGGAGATTGCATCTCCCTCTCTATTAACTTTTGAATCTTAGGACCATTCGCAACCAAATACCACCAACTTTGGAAAACACAAGAGACCCTAAAGAGTCAAAATCTTAGCTCGGGTGTTAGTTCTTTTTCTTGCGTTCATTCATCTAGAGTCTTGGGTTCATCCAAAGCCAGAAAAAATGATTCGCCTCCAACTTAATGACCATGCCTAGACCACACAAGCCAGGTATAAATAAAATATTTGAATTGAATGAATTCGCTGAGCCTTTGGCGTAGTGCATAAAGATCACCTTTTAACAATCGAATTGAAGAAGTTGCAGTATAGAGAATAAGTTCAACAATGAGATATGCATATGGAACATCCAGTCTAACAGGTGCAACTGTTAAGTCATTTATTAAAGATTGTTGTAAAATAGTCATTACATTTCATTTTAATTCTTCTATTATTGTTTCATCACAATATACATATAAGCGGTTACTTTTGCAAAAACTGGGTTACTAACATGTAAAAACAGAAATCAAAATTTACTGCAGATTGCAGATTTCACTGAACAAGAATGTTTGTCATCACGTTTATACAAAATTTGCTGCAGAGTTCACTGAACAAGGATTCTTGTCATAACGTTCATACAAAATTTGCTGCAGAGTTCACTGAACAAGAGTGAGTTCACTGAACAAGGATGCTTGTCATAACGTTTATTATCCAAGTTACTGCAGAGTTCACTGAACAAGAGTTCAGTGAACAAGGATGCTTGTCATAACGTTTATTATCCAAGTCCTTATCCAAGTCCTTAACGTTAGGAAAAGCATTATTGTTCAGTGAACTCTCCCTCAAGTCGTAAAAGTTCGTAACTTCAGCATATAGATCACTCGGATAAGAAACCTGCACCACCAATTAACCAATGGATCCATATAATCTTCCCCTCATCCTTGTTCCCTGTTCCGACCCACATCTGAACTTAAAATTGGCTTTCAATTAGTACGTCTACCATTATAACCAGGCTGCCCAGCTTAAAAAAAACACACAAATTTTAAAGTGAATGATTAACTATTTTCATTCTCAATACTGAAACACAAAATACATACCAACAAGGGTGCAGGTTGCACCCATAGAAGCAAAACGGTCTATAACACGGATAACAGGAAATACAATTTTTAAAGTGAATCATTAACTATTTTCATTATCATCACTGAAACAAAAAATACATACCGACGAGGGCGCAGGTTGCACCCATAGAAGCAAAACTGTCTATAACATGGTTACCAGTAAATCTCAAGCACTCTCTTAGAAAGTACAGATACAAGCATACAACCATGATTGCGCCCATACTACCAACACTTCGTGCGTGAAGTCTTCTGTCACAAATTATATTCTATCTAAAAATCAGAAGAAACACACACATAGTATTTGTATTTCGCTATATCTAGAAAAAACCATTCTTAGAAACTAATTTTTCGAACACAGTAAAAATGTTTGAAATTTAAGGGAGCATGAATGATCGATTAACACAGTAGCTTCATCCCTGGGTTGGTATGCAAGACTTGTTAAGGAGAAAAACATCATAACAATCATCTCGCCTAGTCAGGAAGACTAGAAAAATGAGTGCAATACTTTTTGTAAACTTAAACTCGGCTAGATGCACCCTGATAACAGGTGATTGGCGATTTCAGAAACAGCTCAGTACTAATAACTTCCTTTTGCTGACTTGAACTGATAGGAGGACGTGAGACAGAACTCACCATCTCCTTCTCCTCGTCGCCCTTTATATAAATAAGACTTATAGATTGGATGTGCGAAAAAATCGATGAAATTTTATAGCCGTGAAATTTTCAAGGCGCATGGAAACCACCACGTTGCATGATAAATCTTTTCAAGGGAGGCAAGATCCTGCAACAGCCGCAATGAATTATTCCCGTTTGGTGTAAAATAGTTAATACCCCTGTAGCAGTGAAATTTTCAAGGCGCATGGAAACCACCACGTTGCATGATAAATCTTTTCAAGGTAGGAAAGATCCCGCAACAGCCCTGTTAAACGCGTGCGACCTTTATAGCAGTTGCAGGTTGGGTGTTGGAAATATTCGACTGAAATTTTTCAAGGCACCTCTCAACGACCACGTCCCATGATAAAATCTTTCCAGGTAGGCAATCTCCTGCCAAGAATTATGTTGCAAGATCCTGCCACATCCGCCAAGAATTATGCTACAAGATCCAGCCACATTCGCCAAGAATTATGTTGTTGGTCCTAAGCAGTGTTGGATCAAATTTGAAGGGTAGGGTGACTAGGGTCCTCTTTCAATTTGAAGGGCTATGATATATTGAACCCTTCTATGATTTATTGAATATTTTAATTCAATGTTTACATCTTGAAATAAATTTTTTTTATTTGAAAATATAATATATTAAAATCTCATTGTATATTAAAAGCAATGTAATCAAATTTTTTGATATAGTGATAAAATTTGAATAATTTTAAAAGTTTAACCCAAGAACCTATCCATATAGAGAAAAGTTTAGAAATATAAAAATACATGATTGAAAAACACTTATAAGGAATGGAGATTGAATCGACAAGTAATAAAACTTCTAATACAAAAATAAAAGTTGGATAAAAATGAAACACAATCTATACAATGTCCATTGAACATAGAGAACCATAAATACAAAAGAGTGAATGAATCTAAAAGATATGTTCATCAATATACACAAACTATTACCTTGAATCAATTCAAAAACAAACTGCATTCCTTTCCAATAAGAAGCAAATAAATATTTATAAAATAACACAACAAAAAATTATTTTTATGCTACACAAACCTCACAAATCGTTCAACACTGGGAACAACCCATCAAATATTGAGCTCCACTAAGGGAATGAATCTCTTTATATATGTTTCAGGTTGCTCAACTTTATGAACCAGAGGATAGACATACTCCTCTAGAGGAAATAATCATGAGGGTAGGTGTCATTTTATATCTATAGTGGTGATGTGCACTTATGTAGGTGGGTGGTGGACTAGTGGTGTTGGGGTGGATGTGTCCTTCCTTTAGTCAAGTAGAGCCCTTGTATTCTAAAGAGGTTATGATATACCCTATGAATGAAAGAAAGGGTGCAAGTATATTGAGAAGGGTTCAACAGTGATGGTAGAAACAACATGAGAAAGGGCCAAACTTGATAGTGGAAGCAACCTAAGAAAATGTCAAGACTTACCTCTTCCTATGGAATCCTAATTCATAGGACAAATGAAAAGCTTAGTTAGTCATACTTCTGACAAACATTGATAATTATATCCAATCATAATGAATTATTTTCCCCTACAATTTTGGAGGGACTTTGAGCAGTATATTCATCTCTATGTACATACCAATGAAGCCATTCAATATAGATGGATGGAATCCTATGGTCGATTCTCCATACTAAACATTCACAAACATAAGGAAAGAGGAAGTAACTCACCATATAGCTTACTGAAATGAATCTTCATGTCTCACATCTTAATGATGAAGTAAATATTGAACACAAAGTGATCAAGACACTTTCTCCAACAAGAGCCTTGATAATTGTGTTTGTTCACCTACTGGACCAAATCAATCTGTCGAGTGTTGATTGAAGCTCATAGTTACTTGCACCCTATCATGAACTCATGCCCCTTATCGAGCTACCATAACTCTAGAATGTATTAAAACATGAAACAAAGTAGAAATATGAAAGTGAAATAGGCTTGATACTCAACGATGATGGTGGAAGTATGTGCATCTTAAGAAGGGCCAATGAATTTAGAAATTGAAATAATGATAAACAATCGTTTAAAGTTTAAAACCACTTCAGTTTCAAACTTTCAAAATTTAATAATCATATTTCAAAAATCCAATAACCATTTGATTAATCACATTTCCAAATTCACTTGCATAATAGCATTTCCAAATCCTGGATGGAAAGAAGGGAGAGGGAGTAGGCTTTTGACGAAACTGGAACAAATGAGAGCAGGCACATTGTGTGCATTTTTGCTTGGGGTGGGGGCTGCAATTCCCATCGAGAGGCCATGGAAACAGTAACCCCCCGGAGCCATGCTCCTGAGGGGAGCAACGGTGATAGCACGGACTCGGACGGGAGGAGAGATAAGCCTCATACAGGAAGGCAGTCAGGTCAGGGAGGTTGTCTTCCGAAGGCCTAGAGGATCCCAACGATCCAAATCTGATCAGAATTGATTCAAGAGAAAATTGAGACGTGGAAGGAAAATGCCCTCATTGGGAAATTCTTGGGGGGTTGTCCCAGAGAAAGAGATATTGTATGGTGGATCCAGGGACCTTGGAAACCTAAAGGCCACTATGATCTCCAACAGGGGGAAAAGGGGTTTCTTACCATAATTGTTTTCAACCAAGAGGATCAGGACAGAGTCCTAGAGGACGGGCCTTACTTCTTCTTCTCGGTGGGTTTCTACCTGATACCATGGAAGGAGCGATTCAACCTGAAAAATGAGGATCTGACAGTCACCCTGATGTGGATCCATTTGGTTGGACTCCCAGGTGAGTACTCAGATATGGAGATTCTGATAGACATTGGTAACTCGGTAGGGAAATTCATGAAGGTTGCTAAGCAACCAAAGAACTAGAGGTATAGAACTTATAGGTGTGTGCAATAAGTTGAAGGACCTTTTAGATGCAAAGGTGGAGTGAAGTCAATCACTCTTGATCTAGAAAAAAGAAATCATTCCAAGCAATCCCGAACCTGCCAAGCCTAGTCCCAAGGATGCCAACAGGCATGCCAATTGGGATAGTAAACCAAATCGCACCTCTGTTTTATTCAAGCAAATCGCGCCTCCATTTTATTCAAGCAAAGCATGCCTCTGTTTTATTTGAGCAAATCGTGCCTCCGTTTTAGTGAATAAAATCACACTCCTATTTTGGAAAACTTGTTTTTTTTAAACAGGCTGAGCCCATATTTTTCACCACATCACACAGCTGTTGGAGTTGGACAGAGCAAATCTCGACTTGGTGAAAGCATTTTTGGGTGTGCCAAAGCCATCCACCTCCACTTTTGGATCAACCTCCTCTTTGTGAGGTATTTTCCTCATTTCTTCTCATGTTTTTTTCTCTTTGTTCATCAATTTATTTTCCCTAATTTGAAAAATTAAACCAAAATAAATTAATTAATGGCCAATGGAAACAAAAACCCCAATGGAATTTGCCAATGGAAACAAAAATCCCAATGGAATTGGCCAATGGAAACAAAACCCCCATGTAATTGGACAATGGAAACCAAATCCCCAATTTAATCAAAAAAATTAAATAATTTTTATTATTTACCAAAATTCATACCCAAAATTCACATGCCCAATGGAAACCAAATCCCCAATTAACTCATAAAAAACAAATGAATTTCATTATTTCCATATGCATAATCGCAAAGCATCCTTGTGAATCCATACCAAAATTCACAAATATGCAAATTTTGTCAAACACGTTGCAAGTTTGCATAAGTAATTTACGTGCCCAATGTAAACCAAAACCCCAATTAACTCTTAAAAAACAAACAAACTTCACTATTTGCATATATGTATATTCGCAAGCATCATTGTGAATCCAAACCAAAATTAACAAATATGCAAAGTTTGTCAATTATATTGCAAGCTTTCATACAACTAAAAAAAATAAAGTAGAATTCATATATTTCCTAAAATACATAAACAAACATGGCAAATCCCTTGCCTCTATCCGAAATATCAAATTTGGTCTTCCAAGAACATCAATAAACACCTTATAGTTTTGATGAAACTTCCTAATACAAGTGTTAAAATAAGGTATAGAAACTTCCCATGCTTTTAACAAATATTTCCTCTTGAATGAAGGGTACTTTTTGGTTAAGGTCAAGACAACAAAGTTCAACAATAGACTCTACAAACATGAAGATACATAGGTAGGTTAATGTGTTTGATTAAACATGCCGATCACATACTATCATACATGATATAATCCAGTGGAAACCTTGCAACCATAAAATCCAATATACACAATTGCGCATTTAAAGTCTCTCATGGGTATATAGAAAGAGGGCATAGAACTAAAATAACATCAAGTGGAATCCATACATGGCCAAAATTAAATATAAACAAAGATCTGCTAAATAGAATTTGGAGTCCAAAAAACATCATGCTACAACAAATAATTACATATCTAACAAAATCGTTGCCTATACTAGGATTTTATTCTTCAATAGCACATTATGACGCCTATTCTAGGGTCTAGTTGTTGCCTCTAGCCGCAATCTGGGAGCTGGTCCTACAAAGGAAATGTCAGCACCTCACAATTTCGATGAAACTTCATAATCCAAGCCTTAAAATAAGCTAGAGGAGCTTCGTAATCAACATATGCACTCAAGACACTTTATGTACACATGCATACTTAAAAATTGGAATTAATACTTGAATTTAGGACATGAATATGAAATGAAAAAATGTTAAATGTTTATTCTTTACTGTAAAATTCAAGATCAATTTTTAAATTTACATGATAGATTTAGTTTATGTTGTTATTTGTCGTACATTAGTTATACAGTTTTCAATGCTTAGAGATGTCATTATATCATGTATTTATATTTATAGTGATATTTTATTTGTATTTATGATTGCAGTGGCTACTATGGATAACAATGCAAAGATACTGAGGGTTATTTTCCATCTAGGGGAGATTGGTTTTGTTTGGATGGGTGGAGATGAGCTCTACCGCTCCTTATCAAATTCTTTGTTGTCTATTGTTGATATGATCGCAAGATCGAATGATTCTTTTTATAGCATCGCATCATACAAGGAGAGGAAAAGACAACAATACGTGGATGGTTTGAGCGACAACGAGGTAAAAAAGCTCAAAATAACAAAAAAACACATTTATACATTGTTTAGACTACCTGGGACGGATGACATTTCAGAGATCAATAGGCCACATATTTCTATTGAGTGGTGCACCTTTCCACCCATCAGAGACAATTGGATGGATAGGTGGTACATGATTTTTGACATTCCCCCTCACAACAATAGGGAAGTACTATTGTACTTCCTACGAAAGTTGTATGCAGAGTTTGTGATGGGGAAACATGTCAACTATTTTGATATGTTGGGCTTCCAGGGAGTTGGTAGGGGGATGCCCCAACACTGACCCAATGCTAGACATAGATATGCCAATCCACAGATACATGCACCCCATTCCGAGCTACCAAGGGAAGAAATCCCTCCTGCACTTGACATGGTTTCCTAGAAACAGGAGGCATTTTTTACTCTAGATGAGATGGTCTCTCTAAACACGACCACTATTGATCACAGAGCGCCCTCTTCCTCTGTTGGGTTACAAGGACCAGCTTTTGGTGGTGGAGGGACATCTATTGGTGGGGATAGACCGACATCCCATGTGCCTCAGAGTGAGCCACATGTCTGCACATTGTGTGGGGACCTTGTTATGGTCCTGGACCAAGACATGGTACCACTACGATGACTGGTGGTCAGGTAAGGACATTGTTAAAACTCTATTTTTGTTCAATTTTTAATTTTTCCATACTATATGTAACATATTAAAAGATTCGTAATATATGCAATATTTACTCTTGTAGGAGATTGTTGCCTCTTGCAGTGGTGGTACTGCACCCGGTGTGGTTGTACCCGAGGCCCAAACAACCACCATTGAGGCAATATTGAAACATTTGTCATTTTGTTAATGCATGTTTTAGTCTTGATTAATTTGTTAAATTGTCTAATATTTACAATTTTTGAAGTTGCAGCTGGAACCCCACTTAGAACGTGATGCTGGAGACGTTGATATCAACGACATAGTCCAAGGTGGAATTTACGATTACTTGAAGAATGTAAGTACATGGATAATGGCTGAATCTTGTTTGAATTATTTAAATTTCTTACTGTACACTCCTTTATAGATCGCTAATATTTATAATTTTTAAACTTGCATATGCTATTAGCATATGAAGAGGGGCAAGAAATTGATAGAAGCGGTCGCTCCCATGGGGGAGATATGTCCTCGGAAGGGGTAAGTATATTACAACATGTTAGTTTTTCAGTACATATTATTCCATCCATTCAACTCCATGTCTAAATATGGTAACACTTTATGACTGTAGACATCATCGCAGATCCCTGCACCAGCTCTTTGGTTTGGATCTCCCCATAGTCCAAACGTAGATAAGGGGGTTGTTTACACCACATGACCCTCTTCCTTGAATAGAGTGGGTGTGCATGAGGATCAACCTACTCATCCCATGGTAATGTACACACTTCCAATGGAAGTTGCTGGTTAGCTATGAATTCACTTCACAAGTAGTTTTTCTTAATGTTATTTTTGCATGTTTATAGCATCAGGATGTAGAGTCATCTGTGTCAGACCTTAGTGGGGTTGTTGATGCTACGTTCAATGCTGCATATACAATAGGGATAAGTCACACTGAGGTACATCTGCTTGAATGTTTGTAATTGTACATGTCATTTGTATTGTTTATAGACATGCATGATGTCTAACTATTTTATCATTTGGTGAATGTAGCCACACCCTGGTCCATTAGTGCAACCAAATGAGGTTAATGTTCAACCTACGGCTCCTCTTACTGCTAAAGAGTCCTAGCATAATCCCCTAGAAATGTTTTTTTCGATGAGATGTTCATTTTTGACATAATTTATTAGTACTTTTTCATTCATGTACATGTTGATAACTCTTGAGATAATTAACATATTTTTTTTATTCACAGACAAGCATTGCAGAGAGACTCTCTCCATGGAGGAGGGCACCAGAGGCACCTATACCTCTGATGGATGCAATGAGTCTTTGTTTTATTTACAATTGAGTCGTATTTTAAATTTTCAAATTTTTTTATTGCTGGATAGTACTAGTTCAGTTACCTGATCAAGAAATATTGTCATTGATTTGAAGTCGCCAGAGATGCACAGTGGTCGTAGATAGAGGTGACAAGCATCGGGGTCTGGGAAAAACAAGAGAAAATTAGATTTTTGATGTGTTAGTCCAGGACAAATGATTAAGACAATTTAAGACAATTTTTCCTCGTTTGATTAATAATTAAATGAGATTTCATTATTGACTTTGTTAGAGGCTTCAATTTGTCACTCAATTTTATCCACATATGAATTTAGATATAAGTTAATCGTATTTGGGTCCTTAAATTATCTAGGACAATGAAAGTTAAGTTGTGTTGTGGATTTGTTCCTATTTAATTTTCAATAGATTTTCCATAATCGACGTTGGACTGAGCACCAAGCAACTATGTGTAACATGGAACTAATATTTAAACTTAATTTTAAATGTTTTAAAGTTTTGTCGTCATTTATATTTTGAGAAATAATGTTGATGGAATGCATGGAAACTTGGCTTGGATTCTTTCTATTAGAGCATTAATCTACCTTAGTACCATTGTCTTACACCTAGAAGGCATTTTCATTTGTCTTGTACTTATGTTATATGATCGTAGTTAGCTTATATTGGTCAATCTTGGTCTATTGGGCGATTTCTGTCTCATTAACTCATAGTTGAAGCACTCCACTTTGATAATCTTGATAGTTGATGCGCTCTAGTTTGATCATTTTGTCAAGCCAAGTGCCCTCATTCATGACAAATCGCTCCTTATCCCTTAAATCAAGGATTATGTTTGACAAGGGGTGTTAGTGTCTGAATGTAGTTGTTTTGTGGTCCTCTTGGGCATTTATTGGCTCGTCGAGACTCTCCCACTCATGCATGTGTTCACCCATGCCTAGAATGCCTTCATTTATGATCCAACATGCCTCCATCCATGTTCACACTTGCATTTGTGATTGTTTGGTATGGTTTGGGAGCCTATTTCTCAACCTAGGGAGGTTTAGGGGTCAAATCCCATGGGAGAGATATGTCCTAGGAAGGGGTAAGTATATTACAACATGTTAGTTTTTCAGTACATATTATTCCATCAATTCAACTCCATGTCTAACTATGGTAACACTCATTAGAGGAATTTTGGGGTCTAAAATGGGCCTCCTAAGGAAAATAATAAAATAATAGTTAAAGTAATAAAATAATGGTTAAAATAATAAAATAATATTAATTAATTTTGGAGGAAGAAAGAAAAAAACTACTTTTTGTGTTCGTATTTTCGACATATCTCCCTGTTTTTTTACTCAAATTTCGATCGGGAGAGCTCGTTGGATGCGGATTTTGATTTTGCATCCAACGAGTACCCACACTGCATACTTTTGATGGACCCCGCTACCCCAAAAACAAGAAATACCTGAAAAAATGTGATGATGACATCATCAT
>LPNX010276725.1:0-195241 GCA_001517045.1 Pseudotsuga menziesii
ATAAGAAAATCCAGGCTGGCCTAGCGCTGGAACTCCATCAGGCTGGTATGGAAAATAATGAAGTAACTAGCGCTGACATCCAAGCAGAGATAAGACTGCACTCAAATCTTCATGAAGCTTGCAGGCAAGAAGCTGAGTGGTGGAGAACCAAAGCACGCTGTAAATGGCTGAAAGATGGAGATAAAAATACTGGGTACTTCCATAAACAGGCCGTTGCCAGAAGGAATTTCAATACGGTGAGTGAGATTCAATTCCAAGACAAAATTATCAACGAATTTGATGAAATCAAATCTACAGCGTCCAAGCATTTTGAGGATCTGTACACCGATCAGACTGTAATTGAAGACGCCCAGCTTCTTAATCTGGTACCCAACACAATAAATTCCAAAGATAATGACTCGCTGAAGCAGGTGGTCACGCTGGATGAAATAAGACCGGCAGTTGACAATATGGAGGATGACAGGGCTCCGGGCCCTGATGGCTTCAACGTCAATTTCATAAAACTCTGCTGGGAGACTATCAAAATCAACTTGCTCAAAATGGTCATGAAATCCCAAAGGTGCATTAAAATAGGAGGCAGCACTAATTCTGCCTTCCTGGCACTCATTCCCAAAGAAAAGGGAGCTAAATCATTCGACAGATATCGCCCTATTTCTCTGTGTAACATAGGCTACAAAATCATCACAAAGATAATGGCCAATAGACTGAAAAATATCCTTCCTAAGCTCATCCCGGAAAATCAAGGTGGGTTTGTCAAAGGCAGGAAGATTTGGGACAACATAATTTTAGTCCAAGAGGCTATTCATTCCAGTCAGAAAAATGGTGAAATGGCAGTAAAGCTGGACCTAGCCAATGCCTTTGACAGAGTCAGCCATTCCTTTCTCTATCAGGTAATGGGGAGATTTGGCTTCGCTCCTGAATTCATCTCCTGGGTCAAGGCATGTATTAGCCAGCCCTAGATCGCCCCGCTAATCAACGGTAGAGCAGGGCCCTTCTTTAAATCCTCACGTGGTCTGAGGCAAGGCTGCCCGCTATCCCCCCTGCTCTTCGCCATTCAGGCCTCTGTCCTTAGCTTCCAACTGGAATATGCAAGACAAGATCAGGAACTCTCTGGCATCAAGATGGCCAGAGGCACTAAAGACATCAATCACGCCTTGTTCACGGATGATACTATCCTGCTGGGAGGAGCCAGCCAGATCATAGCCCACCGCTTCAAGCTGGAAATGAACCGTTACTGCAATGCATCCGGAAGCAAGATCAACTTAGGGAAAAGTCAAATCTATGGATGGAATCTAAATCCCAGGGAAATGCTTGATATCTCTCGGATACTTGACATGGATGGGGTTGTAATATGGGACTCCTTCAACTATCTGGGAGTGCCTATTTTCAAATCCAAGGCTAAGAAATCATCCTGGACTCCTATAGTGGAGAAAATCAAAAGGAAAATCACGCACTGGGGGACGATCTGGCTTAATTTAGCTGGCAAGGTAGTGCTCATCAAGGCTATATTGAATAGCTTTCTGCTCTACCAGTGCACATTACTTCTAGCTCCGGTAGCTGTCTTAAGCCAAATTGAAGGGCTGATAAGAAATTTTCTCTGGCAAGGGGGGAACAACGGGGACAGCAAAAAATTCGCTCTGGTCAGCTGGAAATCCATAAAATTGCCTTGGTCCGAGGGTGGCCTTCAAATAAGAGATTTAAAAATCCAAAACTTGGCCATGGGAGCCAAGCTGTTATGGAAATTGCTTGAGACTAATTCCTCCTGGAGCAGCATAGTGCTGAAGAAGAAATACTTTCCAGGGCCAACTCTAAGGTGCCTGGATGAAGATCATGCAGTTAGATATGGCTCTGTCATCTACAACGTTTGCAAAAAATCTCTCCCATACTTCAGACCGGCGCTATCCTTCACTCCAGGGAATGGGAAGTCGATCAGAATTTGGCATGATGAGATCCTGGGTCGCCCCCCTCCTCATCTTCCATGATTGCAAGCCTGGATGACAGCCAACAGAGTGACCACGATTTGGGACATTGCTGAGTGGGAGGATGAAGCACCGTACAATTGGTCACGCTGGACTTTGCCAGATTGCCCTGCAAATTTAAAAGATGATACCACGTCGCTGCTGCACCATCTGGCAGGTATCGCCCCAATTAACAAAACCAGAAAAGATAAACGCTGCTGGGGGAAGAATTTCGGAAACTATACAACGGCTGAAGGGTACCAAAACTTCACTGCCAATTATAACGTGCCTGCAAATCCAACAATCTGGAAAAATTTGTGGAAATACAGCACCATTCCAAAGATCGATCTGTTTTCTTGGACTTTCATTCACAAGAAAATCCTCACTGGCGAAAATCTGGAGAAGAGGGGGTTCGCTGGCCCCTTCCGGTGCCCACTCTGCGCTGTGGAGTCAGAAAATATCAGTCACCTTTTTTTTATTTGCTCCTTTGCTGCTGCTGTTTGGAATGAGGTGTTGAAAGGCTGGGGGGAGAATATCAATCTCCCAAACAATCTACAAGACTGTTTCTTAGATTGGGACACCCACTATAAAGGAGAGCTTTTAAATAAAAATGGATTACGAGCGTGCTGGATGAAAATACCCAAGTTAATCTGTTGGTATATATGGAATGAAAGGAATCTCTGAATCTTTCAAAACAAAATTCAGCCAGCCTGGAAGATCGCAGCAAAAGTAGAAGCCATGCTGGGGGAAATAGTAAGAAATTCAAAGATTCCTAGTAACAAAGGGAAGCTGAATGCTAAAGAAGAAAGCTGGATGCAGATACTAAACATCAAACTGATCAGAGATGAAGTTGCCAGATCGCTGGAAAAATGGGAAATCAGAATGGACGACTCCCAGTTTGAGAATTGGCTTAAAGAAAGGAAGATTTTTAAGCTCTTTTTTGATGGGGCTTCCAAAGGGAACCCGGGGAAAGCAGGAGGCAGGGGAATTATTATCGAGCCAAGCGGGAAAATCATGATGGAATACTACTGAAATATTGGCCAGAATACCAATAACATGGCCGAGGCTTATGGACTCTGGCAAGGGGTCAAACAGTTACAGAAAGAAGGCGTGGAAGAGGTCATGGTGTTTGGTGACTCCAGACTAGTTATTCAAGCAATGAATGGAGGCGGAAGCGGCAAGAACGAAGGCACAACGAGATTGATAAATAGGATTAAAATCAAGGCCAGATGGTTCAAGAAAATCACTTTCCACCACATTCTAAGGGAGCTGAATGCTCAGGCGGACAAAGGAGCTAATAAGTCGATAATGATCGGACAAAATAAACTTGTAGTTAATTCAATCTTATGCTTTGAAACACCTCCCTAATTCGACCAGATCTTGAGGTGAATTAGTCGAAAGTTGTACTGAATTTGTTCAGCAATCCAATTGCTGGTCCTTTTTAATAACATAACCGTTTTTTTTTTTAAATAATGCTGTGAGAATTGTTGTGCCGACTTTACGTACGTATACACAACAAAATCAACAGTTGATGCTTATTTAATGAAAGACTCATTGTAAACAAGAGTGTTAACACCATTATTTACCAAAGGGGTGAAAGACCATGGTGGAGAAGAAAAATAATGGTTGTTTGGATACTTTGGTTAAGGGATATATAGTAAAAATGAGACTATAGGCCAAAAGGCGATTAAGTCACCGAAGATCCTAAGCCGCGATGGAAGAAAGAAGAAAATCGATGGCTGGTATTCTCTCCGCTCCTCAGAGATGCAAGGAAGATAAAGGTTTGACCGGGCATTTATCAGGCGCACAGATCAGCGGCCATCAGGTGGTTTCGGATAGATCTACAGCCCATATCCAATCCGCTTCGTGAAATTGCATCTTGGTTAAAAAAATACAATCCGGCGGAATCGGGTGCATGTTACTCAATCCAATAGCGGAGAGGCGAAGTCGGATCGCATCTACGGTTGAGATTGATTCCGGAACCAGAACCTGCACGACCGATAAACCTAAAGCGCCCAGCGGAATGAGTTACCCGGTGCTCGATCTGACGGTTGAAGATCGAAGTGAGCCAGATCAACGGCTATTATGATTTCCGGAGAGTGAACTAGCGCGGTGGATAATTCCGAAGTGCTCAGCGGAATTGGGTACGTGGCATATGATCCAACGGTGGAGAGTTGAGGGTGTATCACATCAATGGCTGAGGATGATTTCGGAGATCAAAGTTGCACGACAGTTAAAGTGACGGAGCCCAGTGGAATTTGTTACGTGTCACCCGATCCAACGGCTCATGATAAAAGGCGATATCATCGACGGTGGGAGATCATTCCGGGATGGAGACTGGCACGTCGTTTATCACCAAGGCGCTTGGCGGAATAGGGTACGTGGCACACGATCCATAGGTCAGAAATTAAAGAGAAATCGGATCTAGGGTCTTAAATGAAGCCGAAAAATAGAAGTGCACGGCAGTTAAGAGTGAATGGTGGTTGCGGAAAATAAATGCCGTCCACGTGGCGAATTGTGTGGTCCTATAAAGGTCGGGTTGACCTCTCCAATGGTTATGTGATTGTTTCAGCCAAATACATAAATCTATGAATGTTATTTTAAATCTGGTCTTGTTAAATCTTTATTGAGAGATCCCTCTCTGGAAGAAAATACCAGTTTCTTCCTAAAGTGGTTTTGCTGTTACCTTGGAGTTTACCTTTTACAACCTGGGTACATTCTGAGTGCTAACAAACTGGCGCCGTTGCTGGGGACCGAAGTGCTTATCTGCCCCGGGAGAACGACAAAGATTAAGAGAGATTTATGTGGGCAAACAGGTATTTCAAAAAGAAAAGAAGGTTGTATATTTGCCCTGGCGACTTCATTGTGAAATTGTTTCAGAATTCAAGAACGACATTCTGGCTTCAAGAAGACATACACGAGGTAACTCTGATACCGAAATCCTGAAGAGTTTTGAGGATCCAGAAAAGTTGTTTAAGAGAAAAAATAAAGAGAAGTTAGATTTCCCTTTGTTCGGCCCATCATCATCACCAGATTCTCATATTAATCCAGCATGGGAAGTCAATACTGCGCAGACCCTGTTAAGAACTAGATCTGAACCCGACCTAAAAAATACTGAGTTCATTCCTTGTGGGTTGAGAGCTAGGTCTGAATCCGACCTCAAAAATACTGAGTCCAATCCTAGTAGGTTAGAATCCTATCTGTTAGATTCCCTCTGGAAGGACTTGCAACAAAGCTCTAAAGCTGAAACAACAGCCTTCGAGCATTCTCAAAGTACTGCAGTTCCTGTGAACCCACCCATACCAATGGCCGCTAGGTTTGCTCCCTTGCGTTTTCCCGCTGTATTACATGATCTCCCCCAAAATTATTCTCAGAGGATTTCTTTATTTGATGGGGAAGGTGATATAACCGCAAAACAACATGTTGCCAAGTTTTAAGATTTCATTGACTTGGAAGAAGTTGACTATCCTGATGTCAAACTGCGGTTATTCGCCCAAAGTTTGTCTGGGGAGGCAAAGAAGTGGTTTAAGGACTTGCCTAATGGATCTATAGCAAATTTTCAGGCCTTTCAAAACGCCTTTTTGGACAGGTGGGAAGATAAACAGAACCCTCTACAGCTTTTATCTCAGTACAATAGTCTTAAGAAGGGGGGTTTTGAGTGTGTTCACGAATTTTCAAGCAGATTCATGAGGGGTTACAACTCTATTCCTGAAGATATAAATCCTTCCCCTGCAGCTGCTCAACTGCATTATGCTGGAGCTTTTGATAATGATTTTGCATTTTCATTACGGGAAAGGAGATCGGCAACTCTTGTTGCCATGTTTACTGATGCCCTAGAGGTGGAAGCTAACATGATGGCTAGTGGAAAGATAAAACATAGAGACATGGACAGGAGGAGAAAAGAAGACAATGGGCCTTCTACTTCATCTTCTTCCGCTGATGTTAAATTTGAGACAATGTTGAAGACTATGGAAAAGTTGATGGATAGGTTAACCATGGATACTAGGCCCTTCAACAGGGAGCAGGGGGATCCCCAAATCAGGAATCCAAATTTCAGAAGACCCAATCCCCCTGTCCCTCCCCATAACAGGTAGAGAAATCCAAGAAACCAAGAATAACAGCCTATCTGCCCGCCTTTCCCTGAAAATTATGTTGGGGATGAAGAAGACCCACCTGAAAATGAGATTCATCTATTTGGGGAACAAGATTCAGAAATATATCTTACTGAAGAAGAACATAACATGTTTGCTCAGGAAGGTCCAAATGAAGAATTTGAAAATGAGCTATATCAGAGAGGTTATTTGCATGAAATGGATGATGTGCAAAGGAAAATGAGACTGAGGAATAGGGATGTCCCCATAAATAAAGGGAAGGCAAATCCAAATCAGCCTTCCTCTAGTTCTTTGAATGGAGAAAAGGGGAAAGGACTACAAAAAGAACCCTCTGTGAGTAAAGAGGTTGAAAATGAGATACATAGGGATAAAATAATAAAGAGGGCGACTCCGATTGATGTGGAAAAGATTGGTGCTGGTTTTAACCTACAGAATGAGCTTTCAAAACTAAAGATCTCTGTTCCATTTAATGAGCTACTGAGAAATACCGAATACAGAGATACCATCACCAAAATGATCAAGAACTAAGGAGAATGGCAGTCAGACATTTTAGAATTGAATGATGATAATCCTGCTATTTCATTTGGACCCAAAGTTGAAAATTTAGAAGATGAAGAAGTCCCTCCTTTCTATTTAAGTCTAAATGTGCATGACAAGGTGATCCATAATGCTATGTTGGATTCTGGGGCATCACACAATCTAATGCCTAAAGGAGTCATGGAAAGTCTAGGATTAGAAGTGACTAGACCATATAAGGATTTGTACTCATTTGATTCTAAGAGAGTAAAATGCCTTGGTTTAATTAAAGACATGGTGGTGACACTGAATAAATTACCATCTAAAAATATAGTCATAGATGTGGTGGTAGCAGATATTCCACCTAAATTTGGGGTATTGCTGTCAAGATCTTGGACCTCCAAGCTGAAAGGTAGTTTACAAATGGACATGTCATATGCAACGATTCCTGTTCCAGATGGGAGCAGAAGGTTATATAGTGAAAAAATAACTCCCTATGTGGTTAGCAGTCAAGATAAACCTGAATTCCATCACATATATGTTGTTGATACTGATTTGGGGTCTTCCATTTTCTTTAATGAGGCTGTCCCACATGAGGTAGAAAAGACATTGCAATAGAAGTCTGAGGCAAATGAGGAAAAAGAAGTTTTGGAACAGGAAGCGTTGGAAGCAAAGCAGAAGAAAGAAGGCCAATGGATCATGTACTTTGATGGATCTGTTGCAAAGGTTGGGGCTGGGGCTGGTGTCTATATCATTTCTCCTATTCATGATTTCAAAGCTTTGTCATACAAATTGCTTTTTGAATGCACAAATAATGTAGCAGAGTATGAGGCCCTGTTATTGGGGTTACATGCTTTGAAAGATCTGGGGGCTCAGAGGGTTAGGATATTGGGAGATTCTGAGTTGGTGATAAACCAGGTAAATGAGAGTTATCAAACCAAACATCCTCGGATGAGGGCTTACAGAAATGAAGTATGGGATATGCTTGGCAATTTCTTCACAGAGCATACAATTCAGGTTGTTCCCAGGGTTGAAAATTTGGTGGCTGATTCCTTAGCAGTATTTGCTGGAAAATTTGAGACCCCAATGACTAGTCAAAAGGAATACCAGGTGGAGATTTTGAACAGACCTTCTATCCCTGACAATTACAAATACTGGCAGGTGTTCGAAGATGATATGCAGATTCGAAGATTTCTAGAGTTGTCAGGAGAGTTTGTGAATACTCATTTTGACAATGAAAATGATAATGATAGGACCCCTGAAGATGACGAAGAAATTGAATCAGAAGAAGATACTAAGAGGTTAAAGAAGACCTTGGGAGGTAAGGATATCATCCAGCTGAAAAATAATTTCATACCAAGAGGCTTGATCCCTTTAGAAAGGCTCTTTGATCAAAATGATGTTGCCAAGAACCCCAAAGTGAAACCTGTTGGTGATGCCGTTGAAGATAAAAATATTGGCACTGAGGAAAATCCTAAAATCATAAAATTATCCAAGAAGCTACCAGAAAAAGAGAAAGAGGATTATGTAAAGTTGATGAAAAAATATACAGATGTGTTTGCTTGGAGTTATGAAGACCTCAAAGAATATGATACATCTATCATACAGCACACTATTCCTATAAAGCCTGGAGAAAAGCCTTTTAAGCAGAAACTCAAGAGGATCAATCCTAAGCTGCTCCCTGTCATTGAGAAGGAAATAAAGAAGTCATTTGATGCTAAGATCATTGTAACACTCAGATTTTCTAAATGGGTTGCAAATTTGGTCCCTGTCAGAAAGAAGAATGGAAAGATAAGACTGTGCATAGATTTCTGCAATTTGAATAAGGTCTCCATGAAAGACAACTATCCCTTACCCAAGATGGATCATATACTGCAGCAAGTGGTGGGAGCTGAAAGGATTTCAATGCTGGATGGTTTTTCCAGGTATAATCATATCAAAGTGCTGCCAGAAGATCAGGAGAATACTGCCTTTACTACACCATGGGGCATTTTCATGTATGCGAAGATGCCTTTTGGTTTGATGAATGCAGGCGCCACTTTTCAGCAAGCTATGGACATTGCCTTTGCAGGAGAAATTGGAAATTTCATGGTAATTTATATGGATGATATCACAGTCTACTCAAAGTCTGATAGAGAGCATCTCCATCATCTGGAGAAGGTCTTCATGAAGTGTAGGAAGTATGGCATATCTTTGAACCCTAAGAAGTCTAATTTTGCACTAGAAGAAGGAAAGCTGCTAGGCCATATAATATCCAAGGATGGCATAAAGATTGACCCTGAAAGAGTAAGTGCAATTCTGAAGGTGGGAGAACCCAGAAGCAAAAAGGAGATACAATCATTTCTGGGACAGGTAAATTTATTAAGGAGATTCGTACCAAGCTTTGCTGAGATCTTGATGAATATTACAAATATGTTGAAGAAAGGTCATGAAATAAAATGGAATACAGAAGCTAAGGAGTCATTTTGGGAAATCAAGAAGGCCATTTCAGAAGCTCCTGTCTTGGTAAGTCCAGATTTTGCCAAGGATTTTTCAGTATTCTCATATGCTTCTGAACATACAATAGCAGCAGTATTATTACAGAAAAATGAGGAAAATTTGGAACAACCCATAGCCTTTTTCAGTAAAATGCTACGGGATGGGGAGTTGAAATATGATATCATGGAAAAGCAGGCCTATGCTCTGATTAAAGCATTAAAGGATATCAGAAAATATGTCTTGCATTCCCATGTAATTGCACATGTTCCAACTGCTGCAGTAAAAGCAATTTTGACTCAGCCAAACCCCGAAGGCAGGAGGGTGAGATGGATAGCTACATTATTGGAATATGATATAGAAATAAAACCTACGAAGCTGGTTCAAGGACAAGGGTTAGCAAAGATGATGACAAACTCAAATTGTGAATCTTTACAGATCAATTTTTTGACTCACCAGTCTGATCAGTTAGACACAGAGATAGAAGTGATGGCTGACTTTGTGGCCTCTCCATGGTACTCAGGTATTGTGTATGTCCTCCAGAATTTGCAAGCACCATAAGGATTAAGTAAATCGAGAGCAAGATCTGTAAAGTTGAAATTTGCTAAATTATGTATCATAAATAAATATCTTTATTGGAAGGATCCTGGAGGAGTTCTACTAAATTGTCTATGGGAGGATGAAGCCCAGCAAATTACCAAAGAATTTCACAAAGGAGACTGTGGGGGACATCATTCTTGGAAGGTGACTGCAAACAAAATCCCGAGAGCTGGTTATTATTGGCCTACATTATTCTCAGATGTATATAAAGAAACCAGCAAATGTCATCAATGCCAAATTTTCGACGGGAAGAGAAAGGTACTACCTCTCCCTTTGAATCCAATAACAGTTGAGGCTCCTTTCCAGCAATGGGGTTTGGATTTTATTGGCGAGATAAACCCCAACTCATCAGGTCAGCACAGGTGGATCTTGACAGCTACAGACTATTTTACTAAATGGATAGAAGCAATTCCTACCAGGAGGGCCACTGAGAATGTGATCATGGAGCTTCTTGAAGAAAATATATTGGCTCGGTTCGGGTGTCCAAAAAGGATAGTAACAGACAATGCAGCTGCTTTCAAATCTAGGAAGATGATTAACTTTTGTCATAAGTATCATATAAGCCTCAATCACTCAACTGCATATTACCCTCAAGGAAATGGATTAGCTGAATCTTCAAATAAAAGCCTGGTGAGGATTATCAAAAAGTTGTTGGAAGATAATAAAAGGTCCTGGCACACCAAACTAAAATATGCTCTATGGGCCGACAGGATTAGTACTAAAAGAGCCATCGGCATGTCTCCATTCCAATTGGTATACGGGGCTGAAGTGATTTTTCCAACATCATTAGGGGCACCTGTTATGAGATATTTCCAGGATCAGCAAGAAGAACCAAATCACATACAGCAGAGGATAAATCAGATCATTGACCTAGAGGAACGAAGAAGTAAGGCTTATGACAAAGTGCAGTCTCATCAAGAGAAAATGAAGAGTACTTTTGACAGAAGGATCAAGGAAGAGCAGTTCCAGATTGGTGACCTGGTTTTGAAGTGGGATGCTCCAAATAAAGACAAGCATGGGAAGTTTGACCCTATGTGGGTAGGACCTTACGTTGTTGCTGGATACAGAGGACAGAATGCGTTTTTGCTAGAATATACAGATGGGGTTCTTCTGGAGAGTAACCCCGTAAATGGAAGATATCTGAAGCATTGCCTGTCCTGAAGGGGAAGGTAAAATTTTGTATCATAGATTGTATATACTTGTTTTTCTTTACAAATAAATATGAATGGTAAGCCGAGTGCATTTGAAGCTCGCAGTGAAAGCCCTAAGATCCAGGAGGCCTACCGTTCATTTTCTAAAATATATAAAAATGATATATTTACAAAAGACCAAAGATGGGTTTTTGAGAGTTATTATGCAAAATAAAAAAGCAGGCACCTGGTCTACGAGTTCTTTGATACCTCGCAGGGAGGATATCATCCCCAGATGGAGCCAGTTGTTAACACCATTATTTACCAAAGGGGTGAAAGACCATGGTGGAGAAGAAAAATAATGGTTGTTTGGATACTTTGGTTAAGGGATATATAGTAAAAATGAGACTATAGGCCAAAAGGCGATTAAGTCACCGAAGATCCTAAGCCGTGATGGAAGAAAGAAGAAAATCGATGGCTGATATTCTCTCTGCTCCTCAGAGATGCAAGGAAGATAAAGGTTTGACCGGGCGTTTATCAGGCGCACAGATCAGTGGCCATCAGGTGGTTTCGGGTAGATCTACGGCCCATATCCAATCCGCTTCGTGAAATTGCATCTTGGTTAAAACAATACAATCCGACGGAATCAGGTGCATGTTACTCCATCCAATGGCGGAGAGGCGAAGTCGGATCACATCTACGGTTGAGATTGATTCCGGAACCAGAACCTGCACGACCGATAAACCTAAAGCGCCCAGCAGAATGAGTTACCCGGTGCTCGATCTGACGATTGAAGATCGAAGTGAGCCAGATCAACGGCTATTATGATTTCCGGAGAGTGAACTAGCGCGGTGGATAATTCCGAAGTGCTCAACGGAATTGGGTACGTGGCATATGATCCGACGGTGGAGAGTTGAGGGCGTATCACATCAATGGCTGAGGATGATTCCGGAGATCAAAGTTGCACGACAGTTAAAGTGACGGAGCCCAGCGGAATTCGTTACGTGTCACCCGATCCAACGGCTCATGATAAAAGGCGATATCATCGACGGTGGGAGATCATTCCGGGATGGAGACCGGCACATCGTTTATCACCAAGGCGCTTGGAGGAATAGGGTACGTGGCACACGATCCATAGGCCAGAAATTAAAGAGAAATCGGATCTAGGGTCTTAAATGAAGCCGAAAAATAGAAGTGCACGGCAGTTAAGAGTGAATGGTGGTTGCAGAAAATAAATGTCGTCCACGTGGCGAATTGTGTGGTCCTATAAAGTCCGGGTTGACCTCTCCAATGGTTATGTGATTGTTTCAGCCAAATACATAAATCTGTGAATGTTATTTTAAATCTGGTCTTGTTAAATCTTTATTGAGAGATCCCTCTCTGGAAGAAAATACCAGTTTCTTCCTAAAGTGGTTTTGCTGTTACCTTGGAGTATACCTTTTACAACCTGGGTACATTCTGAGTGCTAACATGTTCTTTTTCTTCTTCATGTCAGCTTGACAGTGATTCAGAACCGCATGTAATATGGTTTCTCTAAATAGTAAAAATTGCAAATTAGGAATGAACTATTTGACATTGTAACAATCCAAAGTCATTTGAATTAAACAAATATATACCCAAAAAAAAGAACAAAGAAAAGAATGAAAGAAATAATAGTCATTGTGATAGAAATTGTGCACAAATTTGTTCAGGATACCAGTAAACAAATTATAGAATATAGTCTTCTATGACTATTGACAATTCTAAAATTTAAAGAAGGAAGTAAACTCGGAATATGTTGAAAAGGAAGATACTCAGTTCCATGCAGTCAAAAATGGAATTCTCTTCATAAGTAAATAACAATGGATCATAATAAAAGGCAGTTCTTTAAGCAGTTTCATTTTATTCAAACATGATTAATACTTCTTAATTTTGTTGTAGTTGTTGAAAGGCAAAATAGGAGTGGCCAACTTACCAAGGCTCTCACCCAATAGGTCACTCTAAAAGCTTGGTTCAGTAGAAATTTTGACAATGCTAACAGAAAGGAATCCGGACAAGCTAGGTGTGAAGAAGTCACCAAGAGTAATTAAACAGTATTGCCAGTTGCACAATAATGCTGTGAGAATTGTTGCGCCGACTTTACGTACGTATACACAACAAAATCAACAGTTGATGCTTATTTAATGAAAGACTCATTGTAAACAAGAGGATTACAAACCTCTTCCTTAATCATATATCATAAACCTAACCCAAAAATATATGTAAAAAGAAAAATTATATACTTCATTTAAGGAGTCTTAGAAAAGGTTGAATGCAAAAATATCAAAACTACTTCAATATAGCACTTAATCGTGCAAGATTAGTTCGATAGCAGATAGGATGATAAATAAATTAAATTATATACATTGAGAGTCTTGAATATTACAATAAAATCAAATTTACCTCACTACAACACTTAATAAGTTAATTGCACAAGATTAGCTGGTCAGCAGATAGATTGATAAAATTCAAAACAAAACCAGAAGGAAAGTTTGTGTTTTTCTAAAAATCATGAAGAAATTAGTTGACAAATTCATAAACATGGATTTCACTTACTCTTCCAATCATAAATTTAGTTTTTATTACATAATTTTAACATTTTATGTAGTCGCATCATTATATGTAACTAAACATGAGCTAATATTTTTTTAATGTTCAAGGAAAGCTGAAAGTTCTAAGTAAAGTTGGATTTTCTATTCCCGGATAGTGAAATTCGGGAAGTCAAGTCGAAAAGCGGAAAGATACCTGAAAGTTCCAAGGAAAGTTGGATTTTCGATTCGCGAAATCTAAAAGCGAAATTCTGGAACTTGAAACTGGAAAAGTTGAAAGATAGGTGAAAGTTCTAAAGAAAGTTGGAATTCCAATATTTTATGATGAAAATGTTGTCCTATAATATTAGATAGATTCAAAATTAAAATAGATTTAATTAATTACTATTAAAATGCAATTTTGTTATTAAATAAATTCAAAATCAAACTCTCATTGCACATTAAAGAAAAATCAAAGTTTCGATTTCGGTATTCCCAGTGCGGAATGCAGAAATAGGAAAAGTATTTGACTCATGTTTTTTGTCTTATTTCCATGGGGAATGCTGAAATTGAAACTTTGATTTTTATTTGCGCAGTTTCTCTTTTCCACAACTGAAATTGCTTGATAATAAAAACAACTAAAAACATGGAGAATCTATTTTGATCTAGATTTATTAAGTAACAAAAAAATCCAAAAATAATTTAAATTTAAATCTTTAAATACTTCAACAATACAGATTTTCCCCCTGGATGCGGGTGTGATTAGTGCCAGCGTGGAGGCTGACACGGCCTCTCCCGCCCATGCATAACCTTCCCTCCATGTCGTCATTCGGAACCTTAAATGCCCCAAGCAACATGGTTGTCCCTCTGCATGTCGACGGAACTAAGCCGTCTCATCATCGTTCAAACGCCATTAATCTCTCTACTGGCTGTCGATACTCGCACAAACAACATTCACTAAGTTTATCCGCTCCCCGCCATTGCTCTGGTTCACACTGTCGCTCCCCGATGCCTGGCTCATCATTGTTGTTCCGCTCATAGCTCTCCACTCTTCTTCTCAATCGTTATCGCCCTGAGCCATAGAGGCATTCCTCATAGTCTGAGTCAGTCTGACCATTTCTCTACTCAGGCGTGCCTCCATCTTTTACAGGAGCGCCTTCATCCTGCTAAGCTTCTCCCATTATGCCAAGAAGACAAAGGGGTACTTCTCGCAAGGGCCAACAATAATGACTTCGACCTAGAAATCCCGGTGGAAGTTCAGAGAATCGTTTCGGACTGGGAGGATGAACTGTTAGGTGCACTGGGTGCAGCAGAACACACCATGGAGCGTCAGCAGAAATATTGGATCTTCAAAAATCTCCTCATGGGCCTGTTCCTCCGTTTCAACCCCCTGGTTCCTGATGC
The DNA here is from genome assembly GCA_001517045.1 of Pseudotsuga menziesii. NCBI lineage: Eukaryota > Viridiplantae > Streptophyta > Pinopsida > Pinales > Pinaceae > Pseudotsuga > Pseudotsuga menziesii. The sequence goes on from LPNX010276725.1 coordinate 14,742, forward strand.
CCTTGCACCTCCACCTCAACCTGAACCGGCTCACTAAGCGACTGCACCTCCTGGCCCTCAAGCTAAGGCGCCTCAAGCTCCTCCTAGCTCACATGCGGTCCCAGCCACCTCGTTTGCTCCTTCACCTTGCGCCATCCTCCCACCTCAGTGTCAACCATCCACCAACCCTGTTTGCAAATTCTTGTCCAACCCAATTGTCACCAGGAAAACCTCTCTCCTTCCCACCAAATCACCTTTTGCAGGGACCGTGGAGGCAAAGAACAGTTCCAACGATGAAGGCATGGCCACTTCCAGTAGCAGCTCGGAGACGTCCTCAGGCGAGCTCGCACAACCAGATTCACCGGGGTACACTTGCCCTATCGAGGAGGTACCCTGGAAACAACCATGATCAGTGGTTGCGCATCTGCTCAGCCACATGCAACATGGTTCAAGGCCACGTGTCCTTTCTACCCACATCCAACACAGTTCACGCTCGGATGTCTTCCTGGCCACGTGGTACACATCTTGGAATTATCTGTTTTTTTTGTTTTCTTGCTTTCAGCACAGTTTACTAGGTGGATTTTTCCTTTACCCAAAACTATGGGGTTTTTTGTTAATTTGTACCTAGATGGCATGTTTTCCTTCTGGGAGGGAGGGTTCCATGGACCTGTTTTCCTTCCCAGAGGGAGGGCCCAGTCTCATTTTGGCACTTCATACCTGCTCTACCTGAGCAGGTTGTTTCGTAACTCTGTATGTACCAACATTTTTTTTCTTTTTTTAATAGAATAGCTCTCAACTTACAAAAAAAAAACAATATAGGTTTTCAGTTGAAATGTTATTATTAAAAAAAATATTATTAATTAAAATAAAAATCAATTAGACACACACAATGGACCACACGATGTCTTCTCCAAAATCCCCCCCACAAACCCTTCCTCATACTACAATGAATTCGAATGAATCCAAGGAAACCCTCATCAACCGCGGCACTATTGTTTCATGAGCAACTTCGAGCAACTTCCAAGCCCCTGAATCCGTTCAACTCTGATAACCTGAGCCACTTGTTGTCCTTGAAACCCTAACAGTATGATGACCAAAAAGTTGCTTCTTCTTCTTTTTTATTCAGTAGTTTGCACGGAAGGTGAGAGCTGGTTTCTCCTTGCCGTTGCCTAAGAACAAATCCGGCACGAGGGTCGTGGAATTCAAGCCTCTGCTAAACCAACAGGTATTCACAACAACAAAAATAATTTAATCTTTCTAATGCAGTAGGCTTTAGGTTTAATCTTTCTAATTTATGATGGATAATAAAAAATCATTTCCAACATTAACATGCCTATAAATATAATGGCATTGTAAAATGAAAATTTAAAAAATCATATTAAACTTAAACATAGTATAAATGTTTATTTTATACCATAATTCCCTGGAATCACCTTCCAGTTTGCTAATAAATTCAAAATCAAATCTATGATTGCAGAATCAAACTTCCAATTTCTGCATTCCCTTGTGCTGAATGCAAAAATCGGAAAAGTATTTGACTCATATTTAACAGGGTTCAGCACTTTCACACATTTCAAGTTTCCATTTTCGGTTTGGAATGTCGAAGTCTGCTTCCGGTTTAGTCTTTCTAATTTATGATAGATAATAGAAAATAATTTCCAACAATAACCTGACTATAAATATAATGACATTGTTAAATGAAAATTTTAAAAATCATATTAAACTTAAACATAGTATAAAAGTTTATTTTATACCATAATTTTTGGGAATCACCTTCTAGTTTGCTACTTAGAGTTCATGCCAATTTCAATAAAATTTTAACTAGAGATACTAATAAATGCCTTCTTTAAAATAAAAAAAATCGAATGACACTTAACTCAGATCTTTGCATCAAACATTGTAACTTATAGCCCTGGGGCTGAAGGGTATGCTTTGCAGGTGCAGGTTTGAGAATTGCCTCCTCTGATACAACTAGGTATGATCCACGTTACCCAAACAACATCATAAATTTTGAATATGGCAAACATAGATTAGGAGCATGGCCCCAAAGAATGATAATAATGATAAGTCACAAAGTAACTCCTAAGATCTAAGGAGAATAACTCCAAATAACTCCCATTAGCAGTTACTTAGTTGCGACTTTAGATATTTTATGTCACTTTAAAAAAATTTAAATTTTTATGAATTTTTGGGTTACTACATGTGGTATCAGAGCACAAGGTTTAAATACTAGGCCTTAATGAAGCTCAACTTGCTTATATGAAACAGTAAATTTAAATAATTATGCTGATGTTGTTTTCTTTGAATGATACACACAAAGAAATTTGTTTCTGAGTTAATGACAGGTATGGAAAACTTGGAAGAATATGCGTATGAGGAATCTCCTTACACTGAACGAGATAATCTACAAAAAGAACCTATAGAAGAAGATATAACCAATAATTCTTTTGAACTACTACAAACATTTAAAGAATTAAAATCAGAGATGGAATCAGTTAAGAAAGAAAATGAGAGGATTCTGAGAGCTCAAGAGGAGCTGAATCAGATCTTAATAGAAAGGTTTCATATTGAAGGAAAGGGTGAAAGAATTGAGTCTGAAGATATAGGTTATCAGCATAAGTATAAAAAGACTAAACAAGTTAAAAACGAAAGTAGCTCATCTTCCGAAGTATATGGTGATAAACACAACTCTCATTATACCAGTGACAGTAGTGAAGATAACCACCATACTAGGAAAAGAAAATATAAACATTATGAAGAAATCTCTGGGGAGTTCAAAAAGATCAAGCCGCCAACATTTAATGGAGAAACTGAAAAGGGGGAAGAAGCGAAATCCTGGCTATCCGGGATGAAGAAATACTTCCAAATTTATAACTATTCCAATCAACTGAAGGCCAGGATGGCTATTTATAATCTTACGGGAAAAGTTGATATATGGTGGCGGGACTTAAAAAGAGTGTAAGGAATAAGAGAGAGAAAATAAATTGGAGCACATTCAAGAAATATTTCAAAAAGAAATTTTTATCTGAACAGTGCTATGAAGAAAGGGCTAAGGAATTCTACGAGTTAAAACTGGGTACAATGAATATGAAAGAACTGAATAGTAAATTTCTAAGTCTTCGCAGGTATGTGCCATACATTGTGGACGAGAAACCTAAGGTACAACGGTTTCTCAGCTGTTTACCTTATCATATAAAGGACAGGATTGAGTATGACAATCCGAAAACTCTAGAAGAAGCCATGAGAAAAGCAAAATTTTGTTATGAACAGAATCGTAAAAAGGAGAGTATGGCCAACTGGAAGGCCAAAAGGAATAATAAATTTGAAAAAAAGAAGAAAGAGTTTGTACCTAATCGAAATTCTAAAAATAATAACACCAGAAATTTTCCTAATACGAATTTCCAAGGGAATAAAAGTAATTCACAGAACAATCAGAATAATCAAAAGAATAAAGAATCTGCTAACAACCACAGTAACTACACAAAGAACTTTGAACAAAACGAAACCATAAAGTGTTGGGAATGCAATGGTCTGCATTATGCATCAGTCTGCCCCAATCAGAAGAAGACTGTTAGCAACATCCACACCAGACAGGAGGAGATGATTGTTGGTGATCTAGCGAGGACAATGCCCAAGATCAATGAAGCATTAGAGAATCGGCAAGCAGACTATCAAACTTTCATGGTGGAAGTGGAAGGTAAGATAAATCGAGTACCTATATCTATTTTAATTGATCCAGGAGCTAGTCTAAGTTATATTTCTCCTAATTTGGTAGAAAAGTGTAACCTTCCGGTTGAAAAGTTTACAAGTTCTTGGTTAGTTTAGTTAGCTACTGGTGCAAAGAGAAAGGTAATTAGCTTTGTAAATAATTGTGCAGTAACTATGGATCAGTTTGAAATTTTTGTTAAACTCAATGTATTACCTTTAGGCTCATGTGATATATTAATTGGTATGGATTGGTTAGAGCAGCATAGGGTGGTCTTGAATTGCTTCGATAAAACTTTTACTTGCTTAAATAACGATGGAAAGTTAATAAGTGTAAAGGGAATCCCTAGAAAAACAGTCGTAAAGCAGATCTCTGCTCTACAGCTTAAGAGAACTGTTAGGAAAGGTTGTAAGGCTTATGCAGTAACAGTAATCGATGAAAAAAAATGAACAACATAGATAAACTAAAATTGAAAGATATACTGATTCTAAAAGAATATTTAGATGTATTTCCGGAAGAAATTCCAGGACTGCCTCCGAAGCGGGAATTAGATTTTACTATTACATCGGTACCTGGTGTAATGCCCAACTCAAAATCCCCTTATCGGATGAATATACTCAAACTAAATGAGCTTAAGTCACAGTTAAAAGAACTTATTGATAAGAATTATATTAGACCCAGTGTGTCTCCCTGGGGGGCACATGTCATCTTTGTTAAGAAGAATGATGGAACTCTATGACTATGCATAGATTATTGCCAATTAAATAAAATGACTATCAAGAACAGATACCCGTTACCTCGCATAGATGATCTGTTTGATCAACTACATAGAGCCACGATGTTTTCAAAGATTGACTTACGGTCTGGATATCACCAGGTCCAAATTAAAGATGAAGACATCTTTAAAACAACCTTTAGAACTCGATATGGACATTACGAGTTTGTCGTTATGCCTTTCGGGATTACTAACGCTCCAACTGTTTTTATGTGTCTAATGAATAATGTAATGCATAAATATCTGGATAAAATTGTGGTCGTATTTATTGACGACATATTAATTTACTCAAAATTTGAAGAAAAACATAAAGAACACTTAAAAATTGTCTTGCAAGAGTTACGAGAGCATCAACTTTTTACAAAATTTAGTAAATGTGACTTCCTTAAAGATAAAATCCAGTACTTAGGTCATGTGGTGACTAAAAAAGGAATTTCAGTTGACCTTAAAAAGATAAAGGCAATCGAAGATTGGCCAGTCCCAAAAGACGTAACTGACGTCCGATCATTTATGGGGATTACCGGTTATTACTAGAGGTTCATCAAAGGGTTTTGAAGAATTGCAAATCCGATAACCTATCTGCAGAAAAAGCAGAAGAAATTTGATTGGAATCAAAAATACGAAGACAATTTTAAAAAGTTAAAAACATTATTAACCATCGCACCAAGAAGAAGCTTGAAGCGTTGAAAAAAACAACCATAACTCCACTACAAAACCTTCGCATAAGGTTATGAGAGGTTTGATTGAATTCTAAAGTAATTTTCTCGATTTCCAAGTAATTTTGTCGACTTCAAAGTAATTACATGATTAAAAGGTTGTATATTTCTTATTTCTTATTTCCTATTTTCGGGTATAGGAAACCGGAAATTCCAGTTTTTGTCCATTTCAAAGTAATTACATGATTAAAAGATTGTATATTTCTTATTTCCTATTTCTTATTTTGGGTATAGGAAACCGGAAAATCCAATTTTTGTTAAGGTTATTTGGGGTACCAGCCATTTCTTATTTCCGATATTTCATCGGAATCCAGAGACTCATGTTTTTGACGAATGATTATTTCCCCATTTAAAACTACCTTGCTCTCCACTCCACTCAACAACAATTCAATGCTTCGATTGATAATACATAGACATCTTCTTTAATTGATAATATATATTGTTTTTATTATTTTTTTTGAAAATTTATTTTTTAAACTCATATCATATTTTCTTCTTAAATTATAATAATAATAGAGGAGGAAAACACACTCTACCATTTTTCAAATTTGAACATGATATCCCTATGATATTATTTATTTTTGTTATTCATACCATCCTCATGATATTATTATTATTTTTTGTTATTTATAAAAGTCATATTATTATTATTATTTTGATATTTATTAAAGTTTTAAAGAAATAATGAAATAATTTGATTTCAATTTTTTCAAATATAATATTTAATAATAATTTATAATCACACATAAAACCTTTAAATCTAATTTATAATCACATAAAATTCTTACATGGTTGGTTATATTTTTCACAGTATATTTAAAAATGCACTACCGACCACGTCTGTGGGGATTTTAAACCGTGTGAAATTGCTGAATTTATGGAGGACAAGGATAAAGAAGTTGCCGACTTCATGAGTGGTCTCCCAAGCCTCCAATTTCTTGATGTTCCCTGGTGTGATGATTTATATAGGCTACATTCAGGGAGAGGCTGCGTTGAACCTGATATCCCTATGATATTATTTTTCTTTTTTTATTTATAAAATCCTTACGATATTATTATTATTTTTTGTTATTTATAAAAGTTTTAAAGAGATAATCAAATAATTTGATTTCAATTTTTTTCAAATTTAATATAATACTTTGTAATCACATATAAAACTCTTAAATCTAATTTATAATCACGTAAAATTCTTACATGGTTGGTTATATTTTTCAGTCTATTTAAAAATGCAACGCAAGTTGTGCATGTTTACTCATTATCTGGTTTTTTTGGCTTGATTTCAAATAATATAAGATAAAAACACAAAGTTTTCATGATTTAACAAAAAATGCTATCCAGTTTTGTAAAACTGATAATGTTATCAGTTGTTGATAGTGCAGTTCACAGCATTAGATGTTGGTTTCCAGTTAAATACAACTGCTTTCAACTTTAACGTTTTTTTTGTTGACAAAGTGGTGGAACCCCGTGGCTAGCAGAGTTGCCATTGGCTAAGTAACCACTAACCAGGGGCATCTAAGCCGTCAAAATCACCCGAGGATTACACCCGGCCTAAACCGCACCAACCCTTAACATGGTTGGATTTTTTGGTATCCGACCAGATTAGAACCGACGACCTTTCAGCTTAGAGGCATCTTAACCATATAGATCTTTCAACTTTAACGTTAGTAAAGAGCATAGCCTCGATATCGCAGAAGGAAACGACTTCAGTTTTTTGCATCCCTTCATATTCAGGTGTAGCAAAGACTTATGCAGACCTATCCCCGAATGTAGCAAAGAAATTGGAGGCTTCGGAGACCACTCATGAAGTCGACAGCTTCTTTATCCTTTTTGTTGCTAAATTTATGTGGTGGTAAGTTATTGATGTTGTTGTCGAAGAAACCATAGTATCGAAATGACCAAGTCGACGTTTCGGATCCATATCAGGATTCATCATCAGGACAATGTCGAATGTGGAGACAGCAAGAATCATTGATAAATACTGGAACTGGGTAGAAAAAAAAAGTCTAATGTCGACCTCGAAGGCTAGGTTTTGCTAGGTTGAAATTTTATTTATTTTATTTTATTTTCAAAATGTGCGAAAATTTTTTTTATTTAAAAATATTTTAAAAAAACAAGAATTTGTTTAGCTTATTAAAAAAAATTATACAAGACTTTATTTAAAAAAATTTAAAAACCTATGGAAAAACTAATAAGAAACAAAAACAAATTTAATACTTAATTAATTTAAGAAGTTTTTAAAGTGTAGTCACATTTATTATTATTTTTATTTTTTTTTAATTTAAAATATAATGTATCAAAATCATTAAAAATTGTTGAAATATATTTATTATTATAAATTTAATTTATTTTTAATTTTAAAAAATGATTATTAATGTGTCTAAAACTTAAAGAATTAAAAGTCTTTAAAGCTAATAGAAAGTTAATTCAAATTCTTTATTTTTATTTATAATTAAAAAATTTATTAAAAAGTGATTGAAATTTTTTGGGTCAAATTTAGGACAAGGAAATGTCGGAAAGGTTAATAATGTTGATTTTAATTTAATTTTAACTATATTTTTTTTTAAATTTAATTTTTAATTTCAATTTTAATTTTCCTAAAAATTTTATTGATTTTTAATTTGATATTTCAATCTTAAAGTATTTGAAATTATGGTTTTATTTAAGGACAAGGAAGGAGGACAAAAGAAGAAAGGAGAAGGACTTGAATGAGGGAAAAGGGCAAAAGGGAAAAAGGTTAAGATCAAGGGGAGCGAAGTCAAGGGATAGAATGAGGGGGAAGGTCGCCTTTCCGATTGAGAATAGAGGGAAGCCAATTAGTGCTCACCTCGAGGCCACCATCCCTATTTAGATTGTGTGGAAGTTTAATAATTTCTAAGGCTTCTCTAAATTTTCTTTTGAAATGGTGGTCTTCTTTCGCGAGGATAATGGTGTCTTCTAGGAAAATGTGATGTTTGGTTTTGGCAACATGTTCTGCAAGGGTTGAGGAACGGATACGTTTTTTTTTAATATCTGCCCCATGTTCTTTTAACCGCGTGTGGAAAGAACGCCCCGTCTCACCTATATAGCTGATCTTGCAAGAACAAGGGATCTTATAAACCCCTTTGAATTGTGTATGATCAACCAGATCTTTAACGGATCTCATTCTTTTCTTAATGGTCTCTAGGGGTTTGAACGAGGTCGTAATGTTGTTCTTATTAAGAATTCTAGAGATCTTATCAGTCACCCCTTGTATATAAGGTAAGTAAGCTCGTGGGTTGGTGGTGGTCTTGTTTTCAGAGGTTTTCAAACCTGTAAGGCTCTTGTTGTAGGTTTTGCCAAGGGTCTTCATGATGACCTTGGGTTTGTAACCTATGTTTGTGAAGACTTCTTTGAGGTGGTATTTCTCCTTTTTATAATGTTCTGAATCCGCGATCCTGGAAGCTCTCACTGCCAGGGTGTTGAGAACTCCTATCTTTTGGGAAGGATGGTGGTGGGAGTCTGCGTGGAGGTAGCTATCTGTGTGAGTCTTTTTATGGAAGACCTTGTGTCCAAGAGTGCCATCTTCTTTCCTGGTAAGGAGGACATCTAGAAAAGGGATGCTCCTGTTTTCCTCAAGTTTCGTTGTGAATTTGATGTTGGGGGAGATATTGTTAAGGTGTGTTAGGAATTTCCTAAGTTCGTCTTCACAATGTGGCCAAACCACATTCGTATCATCCACGTATGTCTTCCATTTTGATGGTTTTAGAGGATAGGAGTCTAGGGCTTCTCTCTCAATTTTTTCCATAAAGTGGTTTGCAACTATGGGTGAGAGGGGGGATCCCATGGCTACACCTGTGGTTTGCTCATAAAATTCACCTTGGAAGCTGAAGAAGGTTGATCTGAGGCTGATTTCTACAAGCTTGGCTGTGTGAGGGTCGGTGGCATCCTTGGTAACCTGGATTGCTTCATCTAAAGGTATCTTTGTGAAGTGTGAAACCACATCAAAGCTTAAAATTATGTCCTTAGGTTCTAATTTCTCATCTTTGATTAGTTCCACAAAATGGCTTGAGTCCTTAATGAAGGAATCAGTATTGTCGACCAAGGGACCTAAAACTTTGGCTAAGTGCTTGGCAAGCTCGTAGGTGGGGGGTCCTATAGTGTTGCCAATAGGCCGGAGCGGGACCCCTTCTTTGTGGATTTTGGGTAGGCCATAAATCCTGGGAGTGATGTCTCTAGTGGGGATAAGGCGTTTTTTCAAATACTCATATAAATTGGAGTTCAGAATCGCTTTCTTGACTTCTTTCGTTACTCTAGAGATAGGATTGCTACTTAGTTTCCTATAGCTTCCACTATTGGTGAGGTGGTCAAGCATTTTAATATTGTAGTCTGCTCTATCCAAAATCACAGTGGCTCCACCTTTGTCCGCTTTAAGAATAACTATGTCTTCATTAGCCCTCGGGTTTTTTTAAGGCACGTTCTTCTTCTTTAGTAATGTTGTGTTTGGGTGGCTTGGCTTTTCTTAATACTACTGCACACTTTTGTCTTATCGTTTCTTGCTGAACAATGTTCAAATTTTGGATGCTATCTTCAATGTTGCAGATAATGGATTCGACGGGAATGGTTTTGGGGGCTACGACAAAATTGAGATCCTTCTTCAGAATAGTGGATTCAGCACTATCTAGCGTGTGGCTGGAGAGGTTCACCAATTTCTTACCATCATATGCTTTCTTACCACCATTTGCATTCTCCGCAGGTGTATCTTTCCACACGCTAGGGTTTCGACTCGATCTGAGTTCCATACTATTGTTTGCTACATTACCATCAATTGCCACATGCGCTAGTGTATTGTTTGCCATATGCACTAGTGTGTTGTCGGGGTTTAGAATCGATTCAATTATTCTGCCATCATTTGTTGTTATACCATCGTTTGTTGCCATATCATTGCATGTTGTCCTATCATCGGTTGCCATCTGCGCAGGTGTAAGTTGCGTGACATTGTTTGCCCTATTATCATTAATTGCAATATGCGCTGGTGTATTGCTGGGGTTTAGACTTGAACCAGTTATCATACCATCATTTGCTGTCAGACCAACGAATGTTGTCATACCAACGTTTCCAGGTGTATCGCTAGAGTTCAGACGTTCAAGTTTCATGATCTTCTTTGCTTGCCTCAATTGTGCCTTACATTCCAGGTTGATTGCTTTAAGAGTCGCGCTAGCATCTGCCACCGTCTAGAGATCCACGCGTATGGTATTTTCCAAACTTAAGTGCAAGGTGAGTGCCTTTCTGGATAAGCGATCCAACTCAGCTCGTGTCTTCTTTATTTCTTCTCTCACCAGTGATTCGCTCAGTCTATCGAAAGCTCTCTTGTTCCAGCTACTACGCATTTTGTGCTTTATGGTGGCGAATTCAGGAATGAATTTCTTATCCCTACATTGTTTCAAGAAGTTTAAATCGCCAGCCCTCGGTTTTATCTTTATTCTCAACCTCTCCAGAAGACGAAATTGCTGCCAGATATCCCTTCCGTGCAGGGATGTAATTTCTGTCGCTAAATTTCTGTGGTGGTAAGTTATTGATGTTGTTGTCAAAGAAACCACAGTATTGAAATGACCAAGTTGACGTTTCGGATCCATATCAGGATTCATCATTAGGACAATGTCGAATGTGGAGAGAGCGAGAATCATTAATAAATACTGGAACTGGGTAGAAGAAAAAAGTCTAATGTCAGCCTCGGAGGCTAGGTTTTGCTAGGTTGAAATTTTATTTATTTTATTTTATTTTCAAAATGTGCGGAAATTTTTTTTATTTAAAAATATTTTACAAAAACAAGAATTTTTTTAGCTTATTAAAAAAATTTCAATGATTCTCGCTCTCTCCACATTCGAAAATTTCTAAATGTCATTTAGCTAAAGAACAGGCGGCCTAATCTATTTCTTTCCTTTCATTTCGTCAGGAAGAAGAGAAATTGTGTCTTAAGTCTCGCAGCCTCTGGCTGCTCGCTGGAGATAAAAATTCAACATTCTTTCATGGGCAATGCAGAGCCAAATTATCAAGGAACCATATTTCGGAAATAACTTCAAGAGAAGGAGAATTCATAAAAGGTCAAGCGCATCTTCAACAGACCACCCATTTGCACTTTCACCATTTGTTCCATGAAGACAACATCTCTGTTGTCGATGTGAATGTTGATTTCTTATCCAACATTCCCTCTCTAGTCAGCGCTGAGGTTAATGCAGATTTAGTGAAACCTTTCTCTGAAAAGGAAATTGATCCATAGGACTTCAACTTTAGTGCATTAAAATTTTGTTGTAAAATAATGCGTGCAATAGGTTAATTAAAGGAACAGCATTAACAGAAATTAAATGCTCAGAACATGAATGAAAAACAAGACTGATAAACAGATGCCAAGCAGAAAACACAGAACCAGAGTTACCAACAGAAATTGATAACGGAGTTCACCCCCTCCACTGGGCTACGTCTTCGGGTCCCTCTCCAATGGAAACCGATCCAATTAATTTAAAATGGTACAAATGGTTATGGACTAATCACAGAAACTGGACATTAACAGTAAAGTATTCAAGACCTCCTCTCTGAAAGTTACAAAACTGGACTTCAACAGACAAAAGAAGCCAAGTTATAACTGAGAATAGTCGACTTCAACAGCATGTGGGTATTTTTACAGCAAACTCTCCAAGCCTGCGTTCTCAACGAACTGAGTTCCCCCCAATCGTCCTCCTATTTCTGGTCGCCATCTTCCTCTATTTAAGCCTCATAAGTAATGGATTTGCCTTCTTTCACACAGCTGTTACCAAGGAGACAAAACGTAAAATAAATGCGATTGTTCACATCCCCTGCCAAGTGCCAACTCATCATCATAACAGGCTGTTCATCTCCTTAACTGAACCAAAGAACCAAAATAAAACGTTACCAATGCTTTGGTTCCATTCCCTGAGACGTTGCATCCAAACCGTGTACCAACTGCAAAACCCATGATGGAAAATCCCTGCGCAAACGCATGCTGAGTATTTGAATCGGAAGTTTTAGTTATCCGGGCTTCCGCCATTGCAGAAGAGGGATACGCAACGGGCTCGGATATTTTTCCTCTGATGATCTCTGTCTCAATCGGCTATCGGCTGGTTTTTCGAGTCGAAACGCATGTTACTTTGGTCTCCGCAGTTGCGGATGGCGCACCACTTCTTTTTCTAATTCCATCGAGTTATTTCGTCGATCTTTTAAGTTTTGGGCTTCCGCCATTGCGGCTGCCGGAAGCATTGTTCTTTCGATCAAGCTTGTGGCCATCGTTGCGGACTTCTTATCGCTTCGACTTCCGATGTTGCGGATGGAGAAAGGCTTGCGAGCCCCGCCGTTGCGGAAGGGAGAAAGACTTTCGACTTTCGATGTTGCGGACGGAGAAAGGCTTGTGAGCCCCGCCGTTGCGGAAGGGAGAAAGACTTCCGACTTCCGATGTTGCGGATGGAGAAAGGCTTGCGAGCCCCGCCGTTGTGGAAGGGAGAAAGACTTCCGACTTCCGATGTTGCAGATGGAGAAAGGCTTGCGAGCCCCGCCGTTGCGGAAGGGAAAAGGCTTCCGAGCCCCGCCGTTGCGGAAGAAAATGCTCTTCTGTCGTCCGATTTGCGCGGCTTTTTGGAGTATCCGTCGTCTGATTTCCTTCACACGCGGCTTCTAAGAACCATGTACCATATTGGATCGTTAAGGAGGAATAATCCGTCGGATCAATCCTCCCCATTGGAGAGCTTTTGGACCACCAAAAGCCTGAATTATTCTGCAAGTAAGTGAGGGTAAAGTTCCCTTACTTTACCAATCTCCATCCATCTTTCTTTGCTAGGATGCATTCCTTTCAGCCCCACTCGAAGGTACTCAGCATTCCCCCTTCGTGAAGTTCTTACATTTCTGTCAAGAATAGCATCATCCTGCAACTTTCTCATATGTTCAGGTGCCAAATCATCAACTGAAGGAATCTGTATGTTAATTTCTTCATCCATGATCATAGGAGGCTCATATAGTTTAAGATTCTCAACATTGACAACTGAATAAATTTGCATGTATGGAGGTAAATTCAAGCGAAAAGCATTAGTACCGATCTTTTCCAAGATCTCAAAATGACCATACCTGATAGGTTTAAGCTTCTTACCTTCACCTTTCATCCTTTCTTTGGTGATGTGTAACCAAACTCGGTCACCAACCTGAAATTGATGATCAATTCGATGCTTATCATGCCTGGCCTTCTACTTCGCCTGCTGCACTGCTTGGATTCTCTGAATGAACTTTAAAGCTTTATCTGCATCATGATGTCCATCCACTGCATCTTTGCCAAAAGAGAAGTCCATCGGTGTTTTTGGCAGATAACCAAAACAAGTTTCAAAAGGAGATTTTTTCGTGGAAGAATGAACTGCATGATTGTAAGCATGCTGTATATACTGCAACTGCTCATCCCAAAGTTTAGGATGCTTACTACAATATCCTCTGAGTAGCTGAACCACTGTTCTGTTCACTACCTCTGTTTGCCCATCGGTTTGTGGATGAAAAGCTGTACTTTTCTTCAGTTTAGTGTCCATAAGCTCCCATAAAGTTGACCAGAATTTTCCCAAGAACCGGGAATCCCGATCAGATACAATAGACGTGGGCAGCCCAAAATGTACCCAAACATTTTGAAAGAATAAAAGATTTGTTTGTTCAGCAGTGATCTGCTTGTTACATGGCATTAAGATACACATTTTGCTGAATCTATCCACAACGACATATAGGTAATCATGTCCTTTTCTAAACATAGGTAGTCCCCCTACAAAGTCCATAGAAATACTTTCCCAAGGACGAGAAGAAACTGGAAGAGGAGTGTACAAACCCAATTTCCTATTGCTAGGCTTACTTGTTGCACACATAACACAACCCCTTATATATTTAGCTACATATTCTTGCATTTGAGGCCAATAACAATGATTCTGCAATACAGACAATGTCTTACTTACTCCAAAATGTCCTGCAATCAATGAACTATGTGCTTCTCGAATCACATGCACTCTTTCTTTCTCTGGAATATACAGTTTACCGAGATGATACAAGAGCTGATTATGCACATAATAGTTCTCTTCATGTTTACCATGTATTAGTGATGCATATACTTTCTTAAAATCTTTATCTTCTGCATACTGTTCAATATAACTTTCATGTGTTAATGAACTGTTCTGAAGAATGATTGAAGCATTTGTAGGTGGCCTTGATAACATGTCTGCTACTTTATTCTGAATTCCCTTTTTGTACTTAATTACGAGATGAAACTGTTGTAAGAACCCCATCCATCTTAAATGCCTACTTTGTTGTATTTTAGTTTGAGATTGTAAATATTGAAGTGGCTGATGATCAGTATGTATGACTGTCCCTTTTCCCATGATATAATGTTTCCACTTCTTCACACTTTGTACTAAAGCATACAATTCTTTGTCATAGGTCGGATAGTTACTTACCGCAGTAGAGAATGTTTCTAAATGGTAACAGACTGGCTTCCTTCCTTGCATCAAAACTACTCCCATGGCAAACCCACTAGCATCGGTTTCGATCTCAAATGGCTGCTGCAAATCTGGCAATGTCAGAACTGGTGTTGTGCTAATATTTTCCTTCAAAGTGTTAAAGGCTCTCTGACGCTTGCCTCCCCACTGGAAAATTTCCTTAATGCTTGTCAACGCATGTAATGGAGCAGCAATGGAAGAAAACCCATAAATGAATTTCCTCCAATACTGAACCGCACCTAGAAAACTTTTGATTTCAGTAACGGTGTTAGGCCATGGCCAGTTCACAATGACAACAACCTTGGCTGGGTCCACTCGCAGGTGGCCTCCACCAATGATATGGCCTAGATATACTAAAGAAGTTTTAGCAAATTCACATTTAGACATTTTTACATAAAGCTTTTCCTTTCTCAGTACATCTAAAAAAATTTCCACATGTACAACATGTTCTTCCCAAGTGTTGCTAAACACAAGGATATCATCTAGATACACAATTACAAAATCATCAATGAATGAACGAAAGACATCATTCATGACCCGCATGAAAGTAGCAGGTGCGTTACATAGCCCAAAAGGCATCACAAGCCATTCATACAAACCCTGTTTTGTTTTAAAAGTTGTTTTCCAAGCATCATGCTCAGCAACACGGATTTCATGATACCCACTACGCAGATCCAATTTTGTAAAGTAAGTTGCATGTTTCAACTGATCAAGCAAATCATCAATACGAGGAAGAGGATACCTGTTTTTAATGGTGATTTTGTTAAGGGCCCTGTAGTCGATACACATCCTCCACGACCCATCCTTCTTTGGAACCAAGACTATGGGAGAGCCACAAGGAGAAGTGCTAGGCCGGATGACCCCCTTCTCAATCAGCTCCTGAACCTGCTTCTTGATTTCTTCGTTCTGCATTACAGACATCCGGTACATGGCTATGTTCGGGAGTGGCACATCCTGCTACAAATGTATCTCATGCTGAATCTCTCTCTTCGGTGGTAACGCCTTCGGATCTTGAAACAAATCATCATACTCAGAAATGATGTCAATTAGTTCAGATTTATGCTTAGGGTCACATTCTTCAAAAGATTTAGAGACTTCATCATTTTTCATCTTAACCATCATCAACACAAAGTTCTTACTAGCATTTACCAACCTCTTCATTTGTCTTGCAGAGACTATTGCTAGATTGGTTTTTATCTTATGTGCTCATACAATATATTCCATACCTTATCTAAAAAGATGATACTTATTCTGCTCTCTATAAAAGACTGCTTTCCGGTCATACAAATATGGACTCCCAAGTACAATTCCACAAATGTCAAGTGGTACTACATCCAATTCTACCTCATCCCTAAACTTTTCAGTAATTGCAAATTTTAATACACATTTCCTTATAACTTGCAATCGTGTATCATTAGTAACCCAACCTAGAGGATAGGGCTTTCCATGAGGCACAGTAACTAAATGCAACTTCTTAACCACTTCTTCTGATATCAGATTTACTTGTGAACCACTATCAAACAATGTATCAATCTTTGTGTGATTTGCAATGACACGAACATGAAACAGTGCACTTCTGTCTTTATCATTTTGCTTAGAAGTAGATGGCAGACTTGTACTTGCACTAGAACTGGATTGTGCATCAATGGGAAGTGAGATACTTTTATCCTTACCTTGGATTCCGACAACTATAACTTTTGTTTCATCACCTGAGTCGGATCCTAAGTCTTGAATAGATGCTGCAGTAGCTCTTGCTTTTCCTTTGTCTTTGTTTCCTCCGTACTTCTTTGGCCTTAACTCCGGATGAAGTTTCCAACACTTAGAGACATCATGTCCCTTCTGACAATGCGAACACGTAGGCTTTTCACCTTCTTTCTTAACAGTAGCCATCTTCTTTTTCCCCTTATCTTTACCTTTTGATTTGCTGTCAAATTTAAATGACTTCTTCACAAAAGTATCATTAGCATGCTTACCCCTAGCTTCTAAATGGGTAGCTTGAACACATACATCATCCAAATTACTGGGATTAAACATCAACAAGGTATGTTTCAAATAAGAACGCATGCCACCAATGTACTAAAGAAGAGTTTCCTGTGTATCTAGTGAAACATTCAATGCAATAGCCCTCTTTCTGAATTCATGAGTATAATCTTGAATGCTTTGTCCTTTAGCTTGTCTAAACATTTGCCAATTCATGGTTAATTGTTGCATGTGACCTAAAGGATAAAATTGCTTCCTCAATACTTCAATGAATTCATTCCAAACTGAAATAATTTTACCATTCTTTCGAAGATCTTGCTGAATCTTGCTCTCCCACCAAGTAAGAGCCATTCCACTCATTCTCAAAGTGGCCAATTGTATTCTGGAAGGGTCATCATTAATGCCCTACACCCTGCAATATACTTCAAGCTGCTTGATCCAATTGTCTAATTTTTCAGCATCTACATCTCCATTATAAATAGGTAATTCAAATTTTACATCCAAGTTGAAATAAGGCATATTAGGACTTGCATTATGAGAAGTATGAGAAGAAGAAAAAGTCTGTTTAGTATCAGGAGGATCACCATCACCTCCTACTCCTTTACCCTTTTCTTCTGGCGTCACTTCTGCATCTCTAGATGAAGATCCTTCTTCTTTCTTATTCCTTTCTGGTCGCTCATCGAGTAGAACTTCCATCATGGCTTTCATGCTCATAAAAGCCTCTAGAAACTCAGTTTCAGAAATGACAGGTTTTTCCCGTTCAGTATGTCCTTCTTCTTCCCCTCGTGGAGAAGACATGGTTCTTGAGAATGTTTTCCTGGAGCCAATCTCAGGATCTCCTTCAACTAATTCTCCTTCACCAAGCTTTAACCTGGACCTGGTAAGCATTCACAAACTTGCACAACAGTCAACCAGCTCTGAGACCATAATATGATCCGTAGGACCTCAACTTTAGTGCATTAAAAGTTTGTTGTAAAAGAATGCGTGCAACAGGTTAATTAAAGGAACAACATTAACAGAAATTAAATGCTCAGAATAGGAATGAAAAACAAGACTGATAAACAGATGCCAAGCAGAAAACACAAAACCAGAGTTACCAACAGAAATTGATAACGGAGTTCACCCCCTCCACTGGGATACGTCTCCGGGTCCCTCTCCAATGGGAACCGATCCAATTAATTTAAAATGGTACAAATGGTTCTGGACTAATCACAGAAACTGGACATTAACAGTAAAGTCTTCAAGAGCTCCTCTCTGAAAGTTACAAAACTGGACTTCAACAGACAAAAGAAGCCAAGTTATAACTAAGAATAGTCGACTTCAACAGCATGTGGGTAGTTTTACAGCAAACTCTCCAAGCCTGCGTTCTCAACGAACTGAGTTCCCCCCAATCGTCCTCCTATTTCTGGTCGCCATCTTCCTCTATTTAAGCCTCATAAGTAACGGATTTGCCTTCTTTCACACAGTTGTTACCAAGGAGACAAAACGTAAAAGAAATGCGACTGTTCACATCCCCTGCCAAGTGCCAACTCGTCATCATAACAGGCTGTTCATCTCCTTAACTGAACCAAAGAACCAAAAGAAAACGTTACCAATGCGTCGGTTCCATTCCCTGAGACGTTGCATCCAAACTGTGTACCAACTGCAAAACCCATGATGGAAAATCCCCGCGCGAACGCATGCTGAGTATTTGAATCGGAAGTTTTAGTTATCCGGGCATCCGTTGTTGCGGAAGAGGGATACGCAATGGGCTCCGATATTTTTCCTCAGATGATCTCTGTCTCAATCGGCTGTTGGTTGGTTTTTCAAGTCGGAACGCATGTTACTTTGGTCTCCGCAGTTGCGGATGGCGCACCACTTCTTTTTCTGATTCCGTCGAGTTATTTCGCCGATCTTTTAAGTTTTGGACTTCCGCCATTGCGGCTGCCGGAAGCATTGTTCTTCCGATCAAGCTTGTGACCGTCGTTGCAGACTGCTTATCGCTCCGACTTCCGATGTTGTGGATGGAGAAAGGCTTGCGAGCCCCATCGTTGCGGAAGGGAGAAAGACTTTCGACTTCCGATGTTGCGGCCGGAGAAAGGCTTGTGAGCCCCGCCGTNCGTTGCGGAAGGGAGAAAGACTTCCGACTTCCGATGTTGCGGACGGAGAAAGGCTTGCAAGCTCCACCGTTGCGGAAGGGAGAAATACTTCCGACTTTCGATGTTGTGGACGGAGAAAGGCTTGCAAGCCCCGCCGTTGCAGAAGGGAAAAGGCTTCCGAGCCCCGCCGTTGCGGAAGAAAATGCTCTTCTGTCCTCCGATCTGCGCGGCTTCTTGGAGTATCCGCCGTCCGATTTCCTTCACGCGCGGCTTCTATGAACCATGTACCATATTGGATCGTTAAGGAGGAATAATCCGTCGGATCAGAAATTGTGGAGGTTATTTGGGCTATGGAGCAAGATAAATCCCCTCGAATGGATGGATTCTCTATACATTTCTACAAAGCTTGTTGGAAAATTATAAAATATGATCTTTTACGTATGACTTTAGCTTTTCTCAAAAAAGCCAAAGTGGGAGGGTGCACTAACTCCACTTTCCTAGCATTAATTCCTAAGGAAGTTAACCCAACTTCTTTTAACAGATTTAGGCCTATTTCGCTAAGTAACGCCTCTTACAAAATTTTGGCCAAACTCATAGCCAACAAAATTAAGCCTTTGTTAGGAAATTCAATTTCTCCTCTCCAGAGGGGGTTTGTTAAAGGCAGACATCTGGTAGATAATGCGATTCAAGTGCAAGAAGCCCTCCACTCTAGCTTTCAGTGGAAAGAGAAGGGCATGATCATCAAAGTTGATATGAAAAATGTCTTCTATAGAGTCAAGCTTTCCTTTCTCTATCAAGTCCTCCTCTCTTTTGGTTTTAATGTTGAATTTTTTAGTTTGATAAAAGCTTGCACTGACAGTCTCTAGATAGTGCCCCTTGTTAATGGTAGACCAACAACTTTATTGCAAGCTTCGAGAGGACTCCTTCAAGGATGCCCTCTGTCACCTTTCTTTTATATCTTGATGGTTGAATCATTAAGTAAAAAACTTATAGTTGAATGGCTTGCAGATACTCTCCCTGGAATTAAGGCAACAAGAGGGGTGGATCCTATAAATCATGCCCTCTTTGTGGATGATTCTCTTCTTCTGGGAAGGGCATCCTTAAACATTGCTTGGGCCTTCAATGAAGTGTTACAGAATTTCTATCTAGCTTCAGGAGCTCTGATAAATAAAAGCAAGTGTTGTATATGGCTGGAATGTTGACCATTTGTCAATTCTCCGAATAGCTCATTCCTTGGGCTTCTCTGGATTCGACAAGTGGGATAAGATCAAATATTTGGGCCTCCCTTTAACCTTGGGTCCAAGCCCTCCTTCGCTTTGGATGGAAGTGACTGGTAAATTAAAAGCAAAAATAGTATCTCGGGGTGGTCAATGGCTTACTAAGGCTGGCAAGTTGGTCCTGATAAAGGAGGTCCTTTTAGGTCTCCCTATATTTCAGTCCTCTTTCCTCATGGCTCCCAAGTTAATCACGACTCAGATCTCCAAGCTTATTCGGGAATTTCTCTAGAATGGTGGCAAAGGAAATCAGAATAAGATGCATTTGGTTAGTTGGGATACTCTTAAAAGACCAATTATGGAAGGCAAATTGCAAATCTGGGACCCTAGATTGGAAAATTTGGTGATGGGAGGTAAACTCATTTGGCAGTTGTATGCTGACAAAAATCATTCGGTCAGTAAGATATTTCAGATGAAATACTTAAAGGGAGGTTGCTTGAGAAATTTAAAATCTTCAAACACTCCCTTAGGCACAACAGTCTAGAATTCATTCAGAAAAGGAATTGACAATTTTAATTGAGAGCTCTATAAAATTCCTGGTAATGGGAAGAGGATCATGTTGTGGGATGACAATATCTTAGGGAAACCTCCCCTTTCCTCGGTATTTTCTTTAGAAGATATCAAGAATTGGACAATTAATAAAGACCTTATGCAGTTGGCCGATATTTGCACTTGGGAGAGAAATGGGAATTGGCCTGACTAGTCATTTCCTGAAATTCCAGATCTTCTTGTCTCTCAAAAAAATTTGTTGATTTCTTTTCTTTCAGGTCTTACTCCAGTGCATAGCCCCTATAAAGATAATTGGGGCTGGGACCGAACTGGGATATATACAACAGCTCAAGGATTCTCCGAATTACAAATCCCACAAGCCTCTTATTTCTCCCCTGCGATTTGGAAATCCGTCTGGTCTCCTTACAACCTCCCCAAGGTGAATTTTTTCACTTGGTTGCTTATGCACAAAAAGGTTTTGACAAGCAAAACTTTGATCAAGCGTGGCTTCCATGGCCCATTCAGGTGTTGTTTTGTAATATTGTGTTTGAAATGTTTGATCACATATTCATGGATTGTATTTTTGCTCAAATGGTTTGGGAGTTGGTCCTTGGAAGTCTAAACACTTTTGTCTTTGGCAATTTGTCAGTTGAATCCATCTTCACTTCCTAGAAAGAACGATGTCCAGAAGAAAATTTCAAACCTGCTGGCTAGAGTAAGTTATGGTAGACGATTCCAAAATACATTTGGTGGCAATTATGGATTGCAAGGAACAACTGGGTTTTTAATAACGTCCCATTGACTCCCTTGCTCGTGGCAAGTAAATCAAATTTTTTTTTATATCCGAGTCATCCTGTAACCTGGCATCCCCTTCTTCTCTGCCTTCAGAATTTCTTGATTGGATGGTTTCCAGTTCATTGGGATCACGTAGGTTGACTTGTATTAAACCAACACTCTCCCCCTCCTAGCATGTGCGTTGCAATGAAGCAACTTTCATTGATAAGTGCCAGAGCTCCTCATCAACTAATCTATTATTTGACGGTGCTTCCAAGGGGAACCCCAGGACAACAGGTGCTGAGGGATTGATTTTTTCTCCTGATAGATTGATTGAAACCAGTTTTAGCTGGGGACTTGGAATTATGTCAAACAACCAGGAAGAAACATATAGCCTTCTTATGGCATGCCAGATAGCTAAGAAGATGGGATATAATTCGTTACAAATTTTCGGAGACTCGGAACTGTTGATCAAAGTTTTAAATTCTGAAGATCACTCAAATAATGTTGCTTGGAATAATTCACCGCGGAGAATTCAAAATATACTGAAAGAGTTCGAAAGGGTTGCATCTTTCCATATTCTACATGAAATTAATAAAAATGTTGATATACTGGCAAATAAGGCTTGCTTGTTGTCTCAAGGCAATCTCAGCATCAATGGTGAATTCAACAAAATACATCATATCCCTTGAGTTAGTCGCAATTAGGGGTGAATTGACTTTCTTGGAGATTCTCTCTCATTTTGTAAAAAATTGTATATTCTCTTATCTGCTCGAAGTTTTTCTTGAGCTCTTTGTGTATATGGTTGATTGACATTTGCTTAATCAAACATGATTTCCTTCAAAAATAAGAATAAAAATATTCATTTTAGTTAAAAACAAAAGGTGGGAATTGCTATGTATGTAATTCATGATATGGTAGATACATTAAGTTTAAGTTTATTATATATATATATAAACTTAAGTGTTCATATGAACTTATTTTTTATGCAATATTTTTATGCGTTTTTTATCAAATTAAATAAAAGGTTTGTTACATTAATTTTAATAAAATAATGTTAATTGTTGTAATTCATCTTAACTTATTTTTATTCAATCTTTAAATATTTAAAGTATTGAAAAAAAATCATAATATCATTTAATTTATATAAATCTATTTATTTATCAAGTGCATATATCTTTTTTATTTAAGTTCACACGTGTTTGCATAATTATGAGATCGTAAACATATTTGCTAGGACATGAAACTTAAGGTACATTCGAGGTATATAGGGAGGTACCACTCAAATTGTAGTGTCTTAGTTATTGACTTAGATCCCATTAAAACCAATATATATTTAAAAAATTTAAATTTATCACTGTGTAGTGACATTGCCACCTTGTGGTTCTTGTTTAATTAAGTATTAATAATAATGATAAATATTAATATTAATAATTTATAAATAGCTTAGATTCATTTTAACTTCGACTTTAACTCTGACTTTATGAGAGGTCAGATATTTGAGGTGCAAACTCTTTTTAGAGTCTTAAGTTTCTATAGCTTATGTCTTATAGCAATAGCTGTTGGCACCTGCTGGGACATTGGCACCTCATGGCTCTTGTTAAGGCATGCAAAAGAATGGTTTGAGGGAGATCACTAGGAAATGCATTTGCATGAACAAAGATCAAAATAATAATAAATGAATATTACAAAATTTCATCCTCCCTATAAAGGAATGCTACAAGGAGGGAAGTGGGAGTGACCAAATGTTGGCAAAATGTGGTTAGAGAATAGTAAAATGTGATTATGTGATTGTGCTACTAAAATTCTATAAATGAAAGGAAAGTGTGGGAATATATTTTGGTTTAGAGTTGGGTGAGCATTAGACCTTGTGACATAAGAGTTAGTCTTAGAACCCCTACATGGTGGAATGTGTAACACCCCGTTTTTTACTCCGTTTGCATTAAAATGTATATGATGTAGATATTGTAATTAATCGTGGTGTGGAGCTATAGGAAAAATCCCTACCATCGATTTATCATTTTATGTACCAGCGATTAAAATCGTTGCTGAAGGTATATTTCGTGCTAGCCGGCACGTTATAATTTTTACATCATGTAAATATGCAATTTAATTAAAAACCCCGACCAGCTATGTCTATGCAACCATAATGAAAAGGGCATGATTTTCCTAAGGATAAAGAGGGGGGAATTTCTAACCTTGGGAGCCATTGGGGAAAAGCCAAGTGTCAATTAATAAACCCATTTAGTTGTCACCTATCTTTTGTCTTACTCATCGTTTATCCATTGTCTCATTCAACAACCTTTTTGTCTTATTCTTGTTTCAACTACCAAATTAAATCCTCTGATGTTAGTTGGGGCAGTTATTGCATGGACAGTGGTGTGGGAGGACTGTCAGTCCTTGCCCACGTGCACACTCCACCAAGGAGCACATTCACCCTCACGTGGGCAGGAAGAGACCAAGACCGATTCTTCATATTTTTCTCACACGGAGAACTGAAGAGTGGCCTTACCTTCACGAATTGGCTGTGTGGGTTCTCATCTTCACAATTTTGGGTCTAAGACACTTTCCTTATCACCAGACATCCACGTTGGGTTCCCTAAAAAACGGATGGAAGTTTCCTTTGCGTGAATCTCATTGTTGGATTTTGCTGTGTGTAGTTACCTTACAGGTTTTGTGGTCTGTGTATACGAGTCCATCTCCACACTGAGAGTCTATTGCATCTGAATTCCCTTCCCAATCAGGCTGTGTCTTTCTTGTTGTTTTAATGGAGAAATTGTTGTTCCAGTATTTATCAATGATTCTCGCTCTCTCCACATTCGACATTGTCCTGATGATGAATCCTGGTATGGATCCGAAACGTCGACTTTTTTTACCCTTGTCCTCCATAAATTCAACAATTTAACACGGTTTAAATTTCTGACAAACGTCATCAATGAATCGATAATAATTCCACTTAAATCTAGCACAGCCAGATGTTTTCACATAGCAATAAAATGCTGAGGCGTGGACAATAGAGGACTCCATCAATACTTGTAGATATATTGGTATCTATAAACAATGAAATTGTACCTACGTCCTTACACTCTCGAAAGGGAAAGCTTTGCAATTTTGCTCCATGCTTTAAAAAGCATTTGGCTTCCTTTGAGACGTTGAAATAGCTAATGCAATTCCGCTCAATGCTTTAAAAAAGCATTTGGCTTCCTCCTGAGACACTGAAATAGCTAAAATAAGTCTGTTGTTTGCAGAATTTCCTTCACGTGCTCTGCAATTTCTTGCTCCTAAACCATCTTAGTTTCCTTGTTTTCGACTCTCAAAACCGCTTGGAATAAATTATTTTCTTCATGGATTCTATAAGTAAAATGTACATTTTTTTGTTTGTTGTTTCAGGGACACGGATTTTAGGGGTTTGGAAGGGACAAATTCAAACTTACTGCGCCCTTGGAAATTTTATGGGAAGGTCCCTCAGTCACTGCACCCCTTGGAAATTATTTTCTCCATACAGAGGTGAGAAAAAACCTGGCTGCGCCCCTCCAAAGGTGAGAAAATTTTGCTTCGTGCAATAGCCTGCTGTACCTACCAAAATATTCTTAAATAGTTACTTTGTAAAAGAAAATTTAATCATCGGCGTGCTTCCTATATTTCTTCCTGCAAATCGTACTAATTTCACCATTTTCTCTAATTTCACATGCATTTTCTATGCGGTTCTTTTTTCTTTTCCATGCAAATCGTACCAATTTAAAGGCCAAAATCTCTTCTTTTCCATGCAAATCGTACCAATTTAGAGGCCAAAATCTCTCCCAAATTTAAAGAAAGAATACAAACAAACAAAATAAAGCCTAACAAAATAAAGTCTGATACTGGCACATTCACTGTACAAGTAAACTCCAATCACTACTGCTACTGTACAAGTAAACTCCAATCACTGCTGCTAGGTCAATCCTTGCTTATGCTGACTTAACCTTTTCCCTATAGCTGCTCGTATTGATCAACGAGATCAATCCAGTCAAATGGGTTCGCTTTTATAACATGTTTATAATGACTCATGCTTTTGTTTTTTATGGATCATTAGCACATGCTGGATTAATAGGAAATGGAACAAGATTTGCTCACAAACTAGAGTATAGAAAAAGGAAGAAAAGGAAATTTAAAAAAAATCGAAATGAAAAATAACCTATCATTTTTCTTCTTCTTTTAACTAGGGGAATCGGTAACTGGGGTTGGGCAAGACATAGGACACAGGTAAACCCGGGTGGGATTGATCTCGTGACCTCCAATTTACAACAAGTGACTTCATAACAACAGAACCACCAATGAACCACACTCGTGCAGGCGAAAAATAACCTATATATATATATATATATTGATCAATTAAATACTTCCACCACCTATTTAAATCATAGTTTGAAACCAGAATTGTTATTTCTAGTTAATAATTTTGTTTGCTTTCCCTATTTTCGATTTTGGTATTCAGGTTCTCTAAAACGGAAACACCACATCTTTTTCGAGTGAATGTTTGTTTCCCGATCTTAGATCCCGGAAATCGTACACATTACATTATTTATTTAATAAAACTCATTATATTATTATCTAGTGTACATTACAAACCCTAAATAGTTTCGGATCCAATATATATTAGAGGGTATAAATAAAAATTTGTAATATTAGCTTCTAGAGCTTCCCGATTTCCAAGTAACATTTGTATATAACATTAAAAAAAAATGTAAATATTTAAGTAATATTTGCATATAACATTAAAAAAAACAAAAGAAAATGCAAATGCAAATGTTTAAGTAATATTTGTATATAACATTAAAAAAACAATAGAAAAATGCAAATATTTAAGTAATATTTACACCTAGTAATATTTAAGTAATATCGAGAATCGGAAATGGGAAAGCGAACAAATTATTTTTCTGGGTTTCCATATATATTTATTTACATGTGGAAAAGTTTTTCTACCTATGGAAAAATAATTCTCCAACTGCATGAAAACCGTGTGTCAACGGCATGAAAGAAACAATTAGCTCTGAATTTAACAATTCTTTATTTTGGTTGCCATAAAAAAAAATGTATATGTGACTTTTGAATTTGGTACTTGCTGCAATAGCCTACATTTTCTCTCTGGTTCTTTAATCTCCGCCAATTGTAGAGGCAGGCCGATAAAAAAGAACGCAAAGCGAGTTTAAAATAAGATGGACTTGGCGGAGGAAGAATAAAATAAGATGGACTTGGCAGAGGAAGAAGTTAGGTGGAAAGAATACGAACAGACAGAATAAAGCCTAACACAATAAAGCTTGAGCATTTTCAGAACGTGTACTTAACCGATCAACTCCATGCCTTCCCTGACGCATCACGGGATACAATAACCGGAAAGTTTAACGATTAAACTCGCCAATAATTAGGCGACACATGTCCATATGTTAATGGCCAAAGAAACGATGAAAACTTAATTAATCTTAAAGATACATTAGACATTCATGTGAGAACACATGTAACATGTTAAATACAATATAGATTGGAGCACTTTTGAGTTGAAAACTTTTAAACACAATTATATATAATATCCATACTATTATAAATGATTCATATTCACTTGGCTATCGCATCTAAAGACATTGGAGATTTTTAAAGTCTTAATACTCTAAAGTGTAACAAAACAAAATGGTTAATTCGTTTAAAAATTTATTAATCCGTTTAATTATCATAATGTTAAAAAATGATTAATTCATTTAAAAAATGTTAATCCGTTTAATATATAGAAGGTTTCGTTTGTTTTATTGCATACAATTAATATTTTTTGAGTGTTTTTCCATCCATTCAAGAATCATATTTGAGTTTAAGGTAAGTAAAAATCAAAATAGTATGAACTTTGAGTTTAAGGTAAGTAAAAATGGTATAGTCTATCTTATTAATTTTAAGATATTTATTTTATTTAAATATTTTGGTATTAGGGTTAAGAGGTTGAATTAGATATAATGTTAAAATGCAAAGATTTTTTTTGACATATTATCATTATTTAAAGAAAAACAAGAATGTTTTATTAGGGTTATTAGGTATCCAATTTTACGAACATCTATTAATTTAACATTTATCCATACAATCAGTAAAATTAAACAACATCAACTTGAAAAAACAAAATAAAACTTGAAATGGAATAGGGTATTTGAGTCCATAGTTTAATGAAGATTAGATTGGATTAGATTAAAGCTGCTCTGGATCAACGTTCTTCGTGTGAAAATACATGAGGTGCAATATTTTACATCCAGGTCCTCATGCTCTCGAAGGTCTAAGGGCTTTCTGTAACGTCCCCGACCCTCCGACCAACGAAGAGGGCACTACCACTGCTGCTATCTACCCGGGAAACCAACCCCATGAACTTACGATGATAAAAATTGAAATGCATTGAAGCAAAACATGCATAGATGCATAATTATTCATCATACAGCATAAGCAAAACCATACATTCAAGCATTCAGCATGTTCATTGTAATTCATTATCAAATGTATTTGCAGGGATTTAAGCACAAGAATACTTATCTTATGAAGAAGAACGCCCCGCAACCAGCTATGTCGTTGCAACATTCCACCCAACCATAGGCTAGTGTGCTCCTTAACCTCTCAGCAACACTGCCACCCCCGAGTTGGGCATGATTCCACAAGGGGTAAGGGGAAACTAGTAGGCTCACACGTAGCCAGGGGTACACAACTCATCTACGCCAACATAGTTGGGTTTATCAATCCATCGGGGAGTTGGGAGAAGCTGACTGCTAAGCTGGTGGGCTCACTGAAGAGCTAAGGACACCTGCACCAGAACTAGCCTAACTTCTAGGACACCCACACACACCCAAGACAAAGAATCAGTCCCTTCTCTGCTGCACAGTCCCTTAGGCCCTGACTTCCCTTCCAGTGCTATTCAGGGGGTGGGGAGAAGAAAGCCAACCCTCTAGATCTGCCTATGTGGCTCTCGAACACACTAGGTTTATCAAGCAGACAAAGCCTTCATTCCCACTCCAAAACAGTCCAAAGACCAAACACCGCATGCACACAGCAAAATCGAGCCATTCACAGCTCTGGGGAAGAAAAAGGGAAACATTACTGCAACCAAAATGGTGATACATAGCTCAGACTGAGCAAGACTATCCAAGAGTTGTTCTTGGCCCTAATGTGGCCAAATCAACTCAGCAACAACCCACACTCGTGGGGAAAACAACAGCCACGATTTCTCCATTGAAACAATGAGAAAGACGCAGCCCGATTGGGAAGGGAATTCATACGCAACAAACTCTCAGTGTGGAGATGGATTTGTATACACAGACCACAAAACCTGTAAGGTAACTATACACAGCAAAATCCAACAACGAGATTCACGCAAAGGAAACTTCCATCCATTTTTTAGGGAACCCAACGTGGATGTCTGGTGATGAGGAAAGCGTCTTAGACCCAAAATCATGAAGATGAGAACCCACACAACCAATTCATGAAGGTAAGGCCACTCTTCAGTTCTCCGCGTGAGAAAAATATGAAGAATCGGTCATGGTCTCTTCCTGCCCACGTGAGGGTGAACGTGCTCATTGGCGGAGTGTGCATGTGGGAAAGGACTGACAGTCCTGCCACACCACTGTCCATGCAATAACTGCCCCAACTAACATCAGAGGATTTAATTTGGTAGTTGAAACAGGAATAAGACAAAAAGTTTGTTGAATGAGACAATGGATAAAGGGTGAGTAAGACAAAAGATAAGTGACAACTAAATGGGTTTATTAATTGACACTTGGCTTTTCCCCAATGGCTCCCAAGGTTAGAAATTTCCCCCTCTTTATCCTTAGGAAAATCATGCCCCTTTCAATATGGTTGCATAGACATATATGGTCGGGGTTTTTAATTAAATTGCATATTTACATGATGTAAAAATTATAATGTGTTGGCTAGCACGAAATATACCTTCGGCAACAATTTTAATCGCCGGTACATAAAATGATAAATCGATGGTGGGGCTTTTGCCTTTAGCTCCACACCACGATTAATTTCAATATATACATCATATACATTTTAATGCAAACGAGGTCAAAAACGGGGTGTTACACATTCCACCATGTAGGGGTTCTGAGACTAACTCTTATGCCACAAGGTCTAATGCTCACCCAACTCTAAACCAAAATATATTCCCACACTTTCCTTTCTTTTATAGAATTTTAGTAGCACAATCACATAATCACATTTTACTATTCTCTAACCCCATTTTGCCAACAATTGGTCACTCCCACTTCCCTCCTTGTAGCATTCCTTTATAGGGAGGATGAAATTTTGTAATATTCATTTAAAATTATTTTGATCTTTGTTCATGCAAATGCATTTCCTAGTTATGTCCCTCAAACCATTCTTTTGCATGCCTTAACAAGAGCCATGAGGTGCCAATGTCCCAGCAGGTGCCAACAGCTATTGCTATAAGACATAAGCTATAGAAACTTAAGACTCTAAAAGGAGTTTGCATCTTAAATTTAGACTCTAAAAAGAGTTTGCACCTCAAATATTTGACCTCTCATAAAGTCAGAGTTAAAGTCGAAGTTAAAATGAATCTAAGCTATTTATAAATCATTATTATTAATATTTAATTAAACCAGAGAATGGCAATGTCCCTACACCATGATAAATTTAAATTTTGTAAATATATATTGGTTTTAATGGGATCTAAGCCAATAAATGAGGCACTACAATTTGAGTGGTACCTCACTATCTACCTCGAATGTACCAGAAGTTTCATGTCCTAGTAAATATGTTTACGATATCTTAATTATGCAAACACTTGTGAACTTAAATAAAAAAAGAAATATGCACTTGATAAATAAATAGATTTATATAAATTAAATGTTATCATGATTTTTTTTCAATACTTTAAATATTTAAAGATTGAATAAAAATAAGTTAAGATGAATTACAACAATTAACATTATTTTATTAAAATTAATGTAACAAACCTTTTATTTAATTTGATAAAAAAACTTAAAAATAATTATCAAATCATTTTAATTTTGTAAAACGCATAAAAAATAAGTTCACATATATATATTATAAACTTAAACTTGATACAATGTATCTACCACATCATGAATTACATACATAGCAATTTCCATCTTTTTTTTAAAACGAAAACGAATATTTTTATTCTTATTTTTGAAGGAAATCATGTCTGATTAAGCAAATGCCAATCAACCATATACACAAAGAGCTCAAGAAAAACTTCGAGCAGATAAGAGAATATACATTTTTTTACAAAATGAGAGAGAATCTCTAAGAAAGTCAATTCACCCCTAATTGCGACTAACTCAAGGGATATGATGTATTTTGTTGAATTCACCATTGACGTTGAGATTGCCTTGAGACAACAAGCAAGCCTTATTTGCCAGTATATCAACATTTTTATTAATCTCACGAAGAATATGGAAAGATGCAACCCTTTCAAACTCTTTCAGTATATTTTGAATTCTCCGCGGTGAATTACTTTGAGTGATCTTCATAATTTAAAACTTTGATAAACAGTTCTGAGTCTCCGAAAATTTGTAAGGAATTATATCCCATCTTCTTAGCTATCTGGCACGCCATAAGAAGGCTATATGTTTCTTCCTCGTTGTTCGACATAATTCCAAGTCCCTAGCTAAAACTGGTTTCAATCAATCTATCAAGAGAAAAAATCAATCCCCTGGCACCTGTTGTCCCGGGGTTCCCCTTGGAAGCACCATCAAATAATAGATTAGCTAATGTGAGGATCTCTGCCACTTATCAATGAAAGTTGATTCATTGCAACGCACATGCTGGGACGGGGAGCGTGCTGGTTTAATACAAGTCAACCTACGTGATACCAACGAACTGGAAACCATCCAATCAAGAAATTCTGAAGGCAAAGAAGAAGGGGATGCTAGGTTACAGGATGACTTGGATATAAAAAAATAATTGATTTACTTGCACGAGCAAGGGAGTCGATGGGACGTTATTAAAAACCCAGTTGTTCCTTGCAATCCATAATTGCCACCAAATGTATTTTGGAATCGTCTGCCATAACTTACTCCAGCCAATAGGTTTGAATTTTTCTTCTGGACATCGTTCTTTCTAGGAAATGAAGATGGATTCAACTGACAAATTGCCAAAGACAAAAGCATTCAGAATGCCAAGGACCAACTCCCAAACCATTTGAGCAAAAATACAATCCACGAATATGTGATCAAACGTTTCAAACGCAATATTACAAAACAACACCTGAATGGGCCATGGAAGCCACGCTTAATCAAATTTTTGCTTGTCAAAACCTTTTTGTGCATAAGCAACCAAGTGAAAAAATTCACCTTAGGGAGGTTGTAAGGAGACCAGACAGATTTCCAGATTGCAGGGGAGATAAAAGAGGCTTGTGGGATTTGTAATTCAGAGAATCCTTGAGCTGTTGTATATATCCCAGTTCGGCCCAACCCCAATTATCTTTGTAGGGGCTATGCACTGGAGCAAGACCTGAAAGAAAAGAAATCAACAAAAAAATTTGAGAGATGAGAAGATCTAGAATTTCAGGAAATGACTAGTCAGGCCAATTCCCATCTCTGTCCCAAGTGCAAATATCAGCCAACTACATAACGTATTTATTAATTGTCCAATCCTTGATCTCTTCTAACAAAAATACCGAGGAAAGGGGAGGTTTCCCTAAGATATTGCCATCCCACAACATGATCCTCTTCCCATTACTAGGAATTTTATAGAGCTCTCAGTTAAAATTGTCAATTCCTTTTCTGAATAAATTCCAGACTGTTGTGCCTGAGGGAGTGTTTGAAGATTTTAAATTTCTCAAGGAGCCTCCCTTTAAGTATTTCATCTAAAAGATCTTACTGACCGAATGATTTTTGTCAGCATACAACTGCCAAATGAGTTTACCTCCCATCGCCAAATTTTCCAATCTAGGGTCCCAAATTTGCAATTTGCCTTCCATAATTGGTCTTTTAAGAGTATCCCAACTAACCAAATGCATCTTATTATGAATTCCTTTGCCACTGTTCCAGAGAAATTCTCGAATAAGCTTGGAGATCTGAGCCGTGATTGACTTGGGAGCCAGGAGGAAAGAGGACTGAAATATAGGGAGACCTAAAAGGACCTCCTTTATCAGTCCTGACCAACTTTCCAGCCTTAGTAAGCCATTGAACGCCCCAAGATACTATTTTTGCTTTTAATTTACCAATCACTTCCATCCAAAGCGAAGGAGGGCTTGGACCCAAGGTTAAAGGGAGGCCCAAATATTTGATCTTATCCCACTTGTCGAATCCAGAGAAGCCCAAGGAACGAGCTATTCGGAGAATTGACAAATGGTCAACATTCCAGCCATATACAACACTCTTGCTTTTATTTATCAGAGCTCTTGAAGCTAGATAGAAATTTTGTAACACTTTATTGAAGGCCCGAACAATGTTTAAGGATGCCCTTCCCAGAAGAAGAGAATCATTCGCAAAGAGGGCATAATTTATAGGATCCACCCCTCTTGTTGCCTTAATTCCAAGGAGAGTACATGCAATCCATTCAGTTGTAAGTTTTTTACTTAATGATTCAACCATCAAGATATAAAAGAAAGGTGACAGAGGGCATCCTTGAAGGAGTCCTCTCGAATCTTGCAAGAAAGTTGTTGGTCTACCATTAATAAGGGGCGCTATCCAGATACTGTCAGTGCAAGCTTTTATCAAACTGAAAATATCAACACTAAAACCAAAAGAGAGGAGGACTTGATCGAGAAAGGAAAGCTTGACTCTATAAAAGACATTTTTCATATCAAGCTTGATGATCATGCCCTTCTCCTTCCACTGAAAGCTAGAGTGGAGGGCATCTTGCACTTGAATCACATTATCTATAGTAGCCTGACTACCCTGCATCTTTAATCTCTCAGATTCTTCTTCTCTAGCCTCCTTTCAAGACTTCCTACCCACCTTTTTTGAGAATTTCTCTATTGAGTCTTCTTCCAATGAGCCAAAAGAGTCTTCTGATTTTTTCTTAAGAATTGTTGCATAAGAGGGAGAAGGTGAGCCACTTGAGGGAGATTTCTAAATATCCTGCGTTGTTGCATCTGCTGATGATGTTTCTAATAATATTGGTCCATATTGTTCTTGAATCCCAGAGTTTTCTTTGCCTTCCCCTTAATTCACATAGAATTGATGTACTTCTCCATCTTCAAGAACCGGAGGATTTTGGTCTTCAGGAGGACTTAGGACCACAAAAGGATTTGAGGAAGCAAAAACTGTTTCCACTCCCTGAGGTTTAGAAATTCTTTTTTCGACCGGGATTACTCCATTCCCTGATTTTCCTCCTTTACCTTTCATTCTGTTTTCTATCCTGGAGGTGCCTGCTTTCTGAACTTGTATCCATTGATCAATCTTTTCTTTATCAAGTTCTACTTCTGATATTTTCTTGCAATTTCGAGCAAAATGTTCGTATTCATGACAATGACGACACTTGAAAGGGAGTTGTTCATAATCAAGCTCCTGAATATGACACCATTCAACAACAATTATCTTGATCGCCTCAGGCATAACTATCTCTAAATCAAATTCCACACATATTCTTGTACATGAATACTGCTCTTTCCTTTCTGCCCTATCAATATGCTTTCTGAGATTATTCCCAATAGTTTCCAAGGATTTTGAGTTCCAACAATGAAGAGGTAAATGGGGAAGCCTAACCCAAACAAGCACAACAGAAGGAACGTCCTGGGTAGGATCGAAATCCGAAGTCCACTTGTTCAGATAAAGCCCCTGAGGTCTCATAAAGTATGGACCATTTCAAAAAATAAGGTCTCGGTCATCAGCTGAATAAAATAAGAAAACATAGTGACCTATGCCAACCAAATGATTACAGATTCCTTTAGATACTAGAGGCCTCTAGACCTAGCCATCAATAGCCTTTGGAGATGGCCACAGACCCTTAAATTGACCAATGAGCCCACGCTCAGCAAGGTTCAAAGCAGTCCGGTGAGGATGATCAACAGGAAATTCCACAGAAGGAATGTCTACTTTCTTAACAAAAGTCTGAGACAATGGGATGCCCTAACTCTTACCATAGGAGGCTATTATCCTTTTGAACGCATCAATTTCAGCAGGAAGGGGAGGGGGAGGACCCCCTCCGAAAGCCATCTGGACAGGAAATCAATAATATTCTTGATAGTCAACAAAGAACCAAAAAACTTGAAAACTAGCAAGAATCCACTCAGCTGCACTCAACGACCTACAAAGAGCACAAGGCCAAAACGACTCCAGAGGAATCCAGAGCACGCAACCCTACTAAAACATTTACCAAAATGAGAACACAAACCTTTAAACAACAAGATGCTCGCTGAAGGGAGGAGATCTGAACTTCAGAACAAAAAAACCCTAGCTATGATCCAGATCGAACACCTCACCTACAAAAAAGGTCAACCGAATCCTTCAACTGGGACGTTGAGCAGAGAGCTGCAAAAAAATATCAGAGAACCAAATAAAACTTAAAATCTTCTTGGAGCGAATTTTTCATTGCATCCTAAAAGTTAAGATAAAAGTAGATTTGATTGTTTAATAATGGACATGTTTTAGCAATTCCCACTTTAACTATAAACTAAAATTTAAATAAACTTTAAAAATAATAAAAAATTAATAACAAAACACAACACTAAGATAAACATTAAAGTCTTTGAAGTCTTTGATAAATTATCATGTAATAGAGCTTTATGATATATGTGGAGCAAAGCTCTATATCGATTTGGTTAATGACCCATAACATCTATTGTTGGACAAGTCTATTATTGTCCATAACATCATATTTTTTGGTACCAAATCCCCAACATAACTAATCATTGAATAGCTTGGAGTCACTTGTTTTGCAATTGTTCGTACGGGAATTCAACAACGAATACGAGGTGCAACATGTACTTATGAATGTATTTTAAATGAAATAATGACTTAACATTAATAATTGATAAATAACATCAACAATACACAGGTTGAATATATATTGTAGGCATATTTATAACATGGAGAATGAAATCCATCTTTAGTGAATTTGGAGGATTGGGATTATCGATTGTAAATTGTCTTCAATGGAATAGTAGTTAAAACTAAGGTAAATGAATGAGCCTTTAAACATTTTTTAATTTTCATTGTTAAACTATGGTAACCATGGTGAACTACCTACAGTTTCAAAATTCAAGCAAACATTAGCTTAGTGTGTGAAGCCCCACGTCGCAGGGAAAATATGAGAAGATCAACGGTTCGTTTACAGTTACCAAGTACTTCATACAGTTATCTTGCTTCGACATTGCTAGTTGAGGGAAGCTAATGTTAGCAGCGTAGAAAACACCTCGTACTTCTCCATCGCAAGCTCCTCATTACGATATGTCACCCTAATTGTGTGCACAAAAACTCAGTTGAAAATCCAATATAAATTCCTTTAAGCTACAAGTTGGAATCACTTAAGTAATTAATCCTCGTAGCTAAAGGCCTTTAGAACATGAAACTTTCATAATACTAAGAAATATTGATTTGTCGAGAGACATTTTCATAGATGACCTAATTTTTTGCAAGGGTTTTCAAAACTCCATGTTCACCTACCACAAAGATTATAACATTCACATTAATTTAGAAGCTCTATGCTTCTAGTTTATGTGGGAATATAATAAACCCACTTCATAACTTACGATAAAATATTTAATCAATTTTGATTAATTTTCCTACCCATTAGCCTAGATAGTTAACAACCACTTGCACTACATAGTCAACACTTGCCATATATACCCCAAGAATGCTTTAATCCCGATTATCGGTTAATCCTGTCCACTTTATTGACTGCCAGAATTAGTAATTGCGCTTTCTTGCAGATTCTTCCTTATTCTGCTTTTATCCATCTTTTATGTGGATAAGGTAAAGCTAGTCAACTAGGAAACTGCTACCTTTTGTTGCCAACCCATCCTCCATGATTTTCTCTCAATTTTCTAGGATTGGTATGTTTTTCCATCACTCTTGACAACTCACTCATGCTTTTTCTAATTCGTGAGGTCCTTGACTGATTTGGGAAGTGCTTTAGCCACCTATGGGGGTTTATCATATTTAGTAAGTCTACCTTTCTGAGCTTGATGAGTTGTCTCCAATACAACTCGATTTTACCTATGGGGGAAGTATTATTTATGTACACTATTATTCATCATTATTCAATGGAAGGATACACTCCAATATTCATCTCTTCATTCATGTGATTCAGTCTCTATTATTTTCTCTATTTTTCCTGTGTATGCTTGTGAGAATTATCTTAGTCGTGAGATCTATTTCCAGTGCTTCTTCTTAGCATCTTTACTCGTAGCTTTGGAGCAGCTATTTCTGCAAAAATATCAAAGCACAAGGTTGCTCAAGTTCTATAGAGTTGAGGAGCGCATCTAATCTTCTATCCCTCTCTAAAGAAGAGCTTGATTTAAGCTTACTAGATTTTCTCCTAGTTTTTTTTTTGCAGGTTGCATAGAGTATCTTCTTGAGCGCATAAAATCAACAATATGGATCCCTCTTCAGCTATAATTATGAATCCCTTCGACTACCATGAATTGAAATCCAAAATTGGCATTCTATTGCGCAGTAAGGGACTATACATAGTTACGCTATCTTTGGAGAATGAGCCCAATGTTGTGATTGAGAAAGATAAGTGGCATAATAGGTTGAATGAAGCATATGGATTGCTTTGCCTCTCTATTTCTCCTAATCTAATATTTTATCTAGATGGTTTGACCACTCCAAACCAAGTATGGACTAAACTTGAGTCTCTCTTTGGAGTTCAAGATGAGTTAAGAGCGCATCAGTTGGCGAGAGATTGAGTTATTCTCAATGAGTCCAAGCACTTTCAACTCTATTGAGGGTTTCTTCACCAAATTCAAGTCACTTTTTCTAATTCTCAAACATCGTGGGATTGAGAAGAAAGATGATCAATTAATCCTTTCCATTCTTTCTAAATTGGGTCCTGAATACTCAGTTTTTGTGTCTACTTTTCATTCTACTAGGCTTGTTGTTTCTAATTGGAAAATGCCTTCTTTGTGTACTTTATTTGATTCACTAACAAAGGAGCAAGACAAATTGAGCAAGATGGGTGCTCTTAGATATTACAAGGGCAAGGATCATGCTCTCATGGTTAAAGGAAGCAAGAATACCAAATCCAAAGAAAAGAAAATTGTGAAAGAGAAGAAGCCAAAGTCAGAAATTGAAGATGAAAGTTCGAAGCCTACTGATGAAGATTTAGTGAAGAAAGTTAAGAAGAAAGGGAGCACATCCAAGTGTTCTTATTGCAGCAAAGTATTTCATCCATATAAGAAATGTTTCAAGAAGAATATGGACATCATGTCTCAGCTTCTTGAGAAACACAACATCAAAGTTCCAGATGAGCTAGAGAAGCTTGAGGATTCTTTAGAACACTGTCACAGTGCGCAGTTCCAAGGTGATATAAACTATGCCTTGAGTTCCAGAGTAAAATCCTTTTCTCATGTATTTGATATAGATTCATTTTCTGATATATGTGGATCAGAAATATCATATCCTTTCTTTGATAATCCACCTATTAGTCTCCTAGATTCATCTCTCAATAATTGTGATTTTCCACTAGATATTGACTTGTCTTTAAGCAACTCTTCCTCACTCCATAATTATGATTTAGAAGCATGTTTTCAGGAAGATATACATGTCATGACATCATTTATACCACCATCCATACCATCTACCATACTTATGAGTACTCTTAAGACTATACAAACCCCAAGTTCACTAGTTGATTCCTCATTGGTCTCTTATGCAGTGTTACTTATATTACATCGTTTGAAGCCTTTCCTATGTTTAAATGGTTGGTTATCCATGAACTTAGTCATGTTTGGACTGATATTACACATGTTTGGATTTTTTCTAAACACTTATGAATCAGATCTCAAGTCCATCCATCATTCATATTTTTACACTCATCAAATTTCCCCAGTTGCTCATAGTTTTCCTAATCTAGCCCTATATCCTCATGGAGTCATTGAAGCCTTTATATTTGTCATTCCATATGCTAATGTTTATGATATATTGGAGTTTTTTCAACCTCATATCATATCTGGGAAGGTGCTACATTAGATTGGAAGAATGACATGTGATTCACATCACAATTTTGCAGCTATTCAAGGAATTGATTGTGTAACAAATTGTCTTAATTTTTGTACTCTTTGGGAAGGAGTATGCACAGATCCCCTTTCCATTTCAGATTTCGTTTACAGATCAGATTTTGTTAGTAGCAAGAAGCATTCATATAATGCTCCTACTTCATCATTTGGTGAGATACAAGGAGTCTCTCCTCTTCATTCTTGCAGATTCTACACTCTAGCGCATGATCATGGAGTTCATGATTTCTTCATCAAGTCTTTCACCAAGAAGCAGTTCATTCAGCTCATTCAGGT
Organism: Pseudotsuga menziesii; assembly: GCA_001517045.1. Taxonomy (NCBI): domain Eukaryota; kingdom Viridiplantae; phylum Streptophyta; class Pinopsida; order Pinales; family Pinaceae; genus Pseudotsuga; species Pseudotsuga menziesii. The sequence goes on from LPNX010276725.1 coordinate 53,444, forward strand.
GAAGATAAAGACATATTTAAGACATGTTATTTCAAATTTTGTGCATTGTCCTTTCTTGAGGGAGGATTTTCCCCATGTGGTTTTTCCTCTTTCCTCAATTTTCTGGACATGAATAATTGTAAAGGGTGACCATAGCCTTGTTGTTGGGCCCTATATACACCTATATATCATCATAAATTCAGACTTAAAGATGGTATGGGAATATAATAAACCCACTTCATAACTTAGGATAAAATATTTAATCAATTTCAATTAATTTTCTTACCCACTAGCCTAGATAGTTGGAAACCACTTGCACTACATAGTCAACACTTGCCATATATACCCCAGGAACGCTTTAATCCTAATTATGGGTTGATCTTGTGCACTTTATTGACTTTCAGAATTAGTAACTGCGCTTTCCTACAAATTCAGCCTTATTTTTGCTTTTAATGGAGTTGCAGCAGGCTAGTAGACCGTTGGATCTCGAGCAGCTCAAGATCCAATGGTCTGCAGGCCTGTTGCAGCCCCATTAAATGCTCTGCAGCTCAATGGATAGCTCTTGCCTCTTTTTTGTGGATAAGATAAAACTAGTCAACTAGGAAACTGCTATCTTTTGTTTCCAACCCATCCTCCATGTTTTCTCTCCATTTTCCATGATTAACATGTTTTCCCATCACTCTTGAAAAATCACTCATGATTTTTCTAATTCGTGAGGTCCTTGACTGATTTGGGAAGTGCTTTAGCCACCTATGGGGTTTATCATATTTAGTAAGTCTACCTTTCTGAGCTTGATGGGTTGTCTCCAATACAACTAGATTTTACCTATGAGGGATGTATTATTTATGTACACTATTATTCATCATTATTCAATGGAAGGATACAGTCCAATATTCATCTATTCATTCATGTGATTCAGTCTCTATTCTTCTCTCTATTTTTCTTGTGTATGCTCGTGAGAATGATTTTCATAGCAAGATCTATTTCTAGTGCTTCTTCTTAGCATCTTTAATCATAGCATTGGAGCTGCTATTTCTATAGTTTAACCTACCCATGGGTCATTCTAAGCACCATCGAAGATATCCATTGATCATGCATTAGCACTTCTGGTTTAACATTGACCCTATCTACAAACATGTAAGCCCTCCATCAATTCTCACATCTGCCCTCATTTAACATTTGTTTATTGATTACAAAAATGAGATTTGATATGATTTAGTACTCATTACATAGACAACCCAGATTTGGATGACTCTAACTATTGAAGAGCTGGGATTCTCTATTACTCATGGCTATGGCCCCACAGAGACAACACGAGCAATGGCTTTATGCACTTGGAAATATGAGTGAGACAGACTCCCAGCCAACGAGAGCACTCAAATCAAGAAGAGACAAGACGTTAGGTCGACAATTTTTGATCGAATTGGATGTGAAGGATCTGAGGTACCATGGCTAACGTGGCTACTCATAAAACATTTGTACCTATCGTATAGAAACATTTACGAACATGTCAGAGGGGCGATGGCATAACTACACCGCCATCCCTCTTGGCACAAAAATTTAAGCAAACGTCACTTGTACTATAACGAATCAACAACTAGATAAATATAACGAATCACAGAGTTGGTTCGGAGGGTATAAGTAAAAGGTTGGATCGTCTTTTAGTTTCGGCTGATTTTTTAGATTGTGATTTCCTTCTGAAACAATGGATTGGATGTGGAGGTGTATCTGATCATCAACCTGTCTTTTTGCAAATTTCTTCACAATCTCCAAAGGCCCATAGTCCTTTCAAGTTTAATGCAGGATGGCTGGATCATATTGATTTGGTTGAAGCTTTAAAAGATTCTTGGGTTCTCTTTGATGTTCGGTCTGCTTTATCTCCTGATGCACAATTTAGTGAGAATCTTAAACGAATTAAAGCAATTTCTACTAAGTGGTCACTGAATAAAAAAGCACAGAACATTAAAGATTTGGTTGATATTGAATTTGAGTTGAAAAGATTTCATGATAGACATATTTTTGGTATTTCATCAGTGGTTGATAAAGATTTATTGATAGAGATTGAATCTCATAAGAATGCTATTCTTCTTTTCCGGGAAAAGGAGGCTCGCCAAAAAAGTAGGGCGTTATGCTTGAGTTGTGGTGATGATAATACTCCTTTTTTTCACAAATTTGCTGCTCATAGGAAATGTCGCAATTCTATTTGGAAACTTTATGATGATTCCGGAAATCTTGTGGAAGGATCTGAGGCTATAGCTGAATCTGGGATTCAGCATTTTGAAAGCCTTTTTAAAGAAGAGGTTGATCTCCATCTTCCAGAAATTGTTCATAGTGCTGGTCATTTCCCATCTTCTGTTTATGAGGATGAAAATGCTGAGCTTACACAGGCTATTAATCTAAAAGATATCAAGCATATTTTATCCATCAGCAAAAATGATAAGAGTCCTGGACCGGATGGTATTCCTGTTGAGGTGTATAGATGCATGTTTGATGTTTTGGGTGAGGACCTCTTAAGAGTCATTGAATTGTCCCGGATAAGTGGAAAGATCCCAGGTGTTTTTAACTCTACCTTTCTTGCTCTTATTCCTAAGATTGATAGTCCTTTATATTTTGAGGATTTTAGGCCTATATCTCTGTGTAATTTTATACACAAAATTATTGGTAAGATTATCTCGATCAGAATCAGAAAGGTTTTGGGTAGATATATTTCTGGTGAACAGTTTGGATTTTTGCCCGGAAGGCAGATACACGATGCTGTAGGTGTTATTCAGGAAGGTATGCATTCTATGCATGTTAAATCCTTAAAAGCTGTTATGATTAAGATCGATCTATCTAAAGCCTATTATCGAGTCAGCTGGGTCTATCTTCGGGTTATTCTTGCAAAAATGGGTTTCGCAGGAAACTTTATAGCATGGGTTATGAGCAGTCTATCATCTGTTTCTTTCTCTCTGCTCATCAATGGTGTTGCTACTAATTTTTTTAAATCTGGTAGGGGACTCAGACAGGGGTGTCCTTTGGCACCACTTCTGTTTATTATTGTGGTTGAAGGCCTTGGGAGGGCTATTCTTCATGCTAAACTTTGTGAGACTTATCATGGTTTATCTTTTGGTAATGAAATTGTATTAACTCATGTTCTTTTTGTGGATGACATTGTCATGATTAATGATGGTTCTGAACAATATCTCTCTACTCTCTATGAGATTTTAATGCATTTTTGTAAGGCATCTGGGATGCAAATAAATGTTAACAATTATTCATTATATTTCTCCTGTATGGAAGATTCTGAAGTTATTACAGTGCAGAATATCTTCAGTTTTCCTATTGATAGAATTGAAAATGGCATGAAGTACCTTGGGTTTCATCTTAAACCTTGCAGTTATTTTAATAGGGATTGGGATTGGCTGATTATTAAAGTTGAACAAAGGATTCAGAATTGGAGTTTCCGTTGGTTGTCCAAAGGAGGAAAACTGATTTTGATTAAAGCTGTTTTAGAGGCCATTCCAGTCTATTGGATGCATTTTTGGGTACCTATGGGTGTCATAAAAAAAATCAGAAAGCTTTGTTTTAACTTTCTTTCGGCTGGTAAACAAAATTCTTCTGGTTTACCTTGGATATCATGGAAGTTTCTTGCTATGCCTAAATCTATGGGTGGATGGGGACTTAAAGTCCCTGTTTTATTTGCCAAGGCACTTGCAGCAAAGAAGGTCTGGAATATCATTCATGGTTCGGGTTTATGGGTTAAGATAGCTTTTCAGAAATATATTTATCCAATGAATATTCTGGACTGGATAAGATCTACTGTTAAAAAGAAAAAGAACATTTCTATCTACTGGAAAGCTGTTCTTTGGGCTTTCGATCTCATTGGAAATTTTCTGGTCTGGAAGATTGGTTATGGCAATGTTGTTCGCATTGTTTTAGATCCGTGGGCTGGCTGTAAATGGAGATATGCTCTTCCTATTCCTATGATAGAAAGTTTACATTTGGCTAGTTTTCAATTTCTTTCTGATATTGGAATTTAGGGTTTGTCTGTTCCGATGTCTCAAGAATGGTTATCTGCAGAAGCCATTGGATTTATTGACCCACTTGAGATTGCTGCTTGGAATGGATATATTGCCATTCTCAAGTCTAGCCATGTTAGACTTTCAAATGCCGACGATTGTCTTATCTGGAATTTATCTAAATCAGGCAAGTATTCCCCTAAAGAGGGATATGCTGAACTTATTAATAGGGAAGTGGAATTGGTCTGGTGGTGGAAGGTCCTATGGAAGATGAAGTGCTCCCTTAAAACAAAAATTTTTAGTTGGTTTCTTCTTTCTGGTAAAGCATTGACCTGGGATGTTCTTTGCTTGAGGGGTAGAGAAGGTCCTGGAAGGTGCTTTTTAAATAGAACTGTGAATCCAATTTTCATATTGCAGTAGAATGCCCTTTTACTCAATCTGTTTGGTCAATTATTGAGGATCATCTGAAACGTAATAATTTATGGAATGGAGATTCCCTGTCTGATTGTTTTAAAAACTGGTGTCTTTTATCAGATGTGGCAATTATCAAATCTTTACCTATCATTGTACTCTGGTTTATATGGAAAGCAAGAAACAGATCTTGCTTTGAGGATCTTGTCTCAACTCCTGCACAGGTATCAAGCTATAGCTTGGGTATGTTGAAGAATTTACCACAGTCCTTATCTGTGGTCTCTATCAGATCAATTTTTGTGGAAGAAATTGATAAAACATATGCTTGGGGTTACTTTGATGGATCTGTAGCTGGGGACCCAATGATTTGTGGGGCTGGAGGTATTGTTTTCATATCTGATAGGTATTATGTTTCTTTCAAAGCAGGTTTAGGTTTGGGTACAAATAATTATGCAGAATTATGTGCACTTAAGCTTCTCCTTAGGCTGACTCGGAAGCATAATTTGGATAAAATTCAAGTTTTTGGGGATTCTCAGTTAGTTATAAATTGGGCATCTGGTAAGTCTCGATTATTAAATATTGAACTAGCCATGATTCTTCAAGATGTTCATTGTTTAGTTGACAGTCTTGATTCTGTGTCTTTCAAACACATTTATAGGGAACGAAACTTCAAAGCAGATTCTTTGGCTAAAGCAGGTGGCAGCATTCTTGAAGGTTTTTGGAGTACATGTGAACAGAGAGGGGCAGAAACTATGGAAACCTTTCAGGTTTTCTAATATGCTTACGTGAGCTGTCTGTTTTGCAGTTTGTATGACTGTTTTGATGATATCTGTTAGAATTTACTTTGCTGGTTGCTTTGGCACTTTCTGGATTATCTGATTTTGTTCCACCTGTGATATATGATGCTTTGGCTGAAACTTATATGCTTCATCTTGCTATTGGTGATTTCAAGCAACATACTAAGAGCATGACATGCGGGCAGTTTGGCCTCTTTTTTTTGGCGCTGTAATGGATTTGAACTTTCATTGGATGGCCTGGAAATGGCCAATTTATTAGATGCTGATATTTTTCTCAGCTTTTGATTTAGCATTCATTTTTTAGACTATTTCAGCCAGCTAGTTTTGCTCTGGTCTGTTTGTGCTTGTGATCACCTTAGATTCTCAGTTGATCTGACCTGAGTGATCAGGAATGATGAAAAAAGTCTGCTACGATCAGACTTATTTGTTTTGTATATGATTTCTTTTCTGCTGAAAAGTATTGGTGAACATTATGATCTTTTTGAGGATATTTTGTATGTAATGACAACTTATTAGTTGGGTCAGTTTTTGTGCTCTTCCTGAGGAAAATATTTTGTATGTAAGGCCAACTTCATAGTTGAATTATTGTATAATGGACTTTGAGGGCCATCTGCTGATTGTGAATAAAATATTTACGAATTTTTTCTATGGAAAAAAAAATATAATTTAAAAAACCAAAAGAATTTTTTTTTCTGCGGAATAGAAAGTTATAATTTGGGGATTTTTTTTCGGCTCCTGTACGCCCCAAATTAATACAAACGACCAATTACTATATGATCCCCTATGGGGACATAACAAATGTCACCTTTTTCATGATTAACAAGTGTCCCTCCTTTTTACATTTTCCTCATATTATGTGGGATCAACAAGTGTCCTTTTTTTGTTTTCCTCATATTATGTGGGATCAAAAAGTGTCCCCTTTTATTTATTCAATATGTTTATTTGCAATTATTATTATTTAGACATATTGTTCTCATTAATGTTTTGCATTGGTACATAGTTTTTAAATTAACTAGTTAAGAGGTGAATACCTAACCATTATGTAGCTTTGACACACACACATATGCATGGGAGTGAGTGTGAGAGAGAAAGAGAGAGAAGTCACCCTAATTAGAACCGAAACTTATAGATTAACCATACTAGGTTTAAGAGGTGGATATTAATCATTTTGTAGATTTAACACACACACACATACCCTCTCTCTCTCTCTATAGAGAGAGAGATATTGGACATACCCTCCATATGACACACCCACGTAAAAAACCCTCTACATCAACTTACATTTTTATGTAGAGTATTGTAAAAAATAGCCAGGTGGATTCCCTCAACTAGCGACGTCGAAGCAAGATTTGATAGTAATTGAATATCCCTTAGCTCACTACTCACACATATGTCAATTCGTGTTAGTCCATGTCAAATCTAGTAATTTGTACTACTATATCCATAGTCTAAAACAACCTATACCGCCTGCGCCACATGGACCAAACAACTTGCACCACTTGTGCTTAGACTGGACAACTTTATTGAACTTACACCACATAAACCAGACACACTTACACCATTTGTTCCACATCGATTGGACAACTTGCACCACATACACTATAGAATCTTACACCACTTGCTCCACATAGACGAGACTATCTTACGCCACTTGCATGACATAAACTAGACAACTTGTGCCACATACACTATAAATCTTGTAGTAATTGCACTATGAAGACTAGACAACTTGTGCCACATATAATAAATAATGTTGCACCACATAAAACATATGAGGTCAAAGTAGGGTGTTCTACAACATATCATTTAATCCAACTTTAAAAAACTAGTGGAAACATGGTTTATTATGTATGCATGAGAGTAGCCAACTTTGTACACCCGACACTTTGTTAGCGTACATAAGAAGGTGACATGTTTTCTTACTAACATTCAATCTATGTTTTTCAATTCTAACCATCCTGACCTATGTAGTTCATGTATCACACCATTGTTAGGAAGTATGCATTTAATAATGGGATCCAATACACATGGACCAACTAATTACATTTAGGGTTTGATTCTCCGAGTGAAGATAACTTCCTATTTTACAAGTCATAATTGCATAATATAACTACTTAACCAACTTGAGGGAAAATTCCCATAAAAAAATACTTGATTAAGAAACACATTCCCTCCTTTATATCATTTTCCCCTTGCATTTTGTGAGATTTTGGTCCATTGACAAATGACTTGATTTGACATTGTTTAATTATTTATTGCTAATAATTGGGACAATGCATGGTCGTGCAAACAACCTAGGTTCAAACCCCCTCTAGTTTAGAGCCCCTTGTGTGCATGTGTGAGGGAAGGTGTTTGACCTCTCATAGTTGTTTTCTCTCTATGATCAAAGAGGCTTAACTCATGTTGGACAAGCCAACTTGCTTTAAGTGTATGGTAATATGACACTTTATCCTTTATCCTTTTAATTTGTTTATATTGTTCAATATATCCATAGGAATTGGGTCCTTTTCTTGATTTAAAGAATATGGTTCATACCTTCTCCTCTCCTTCCAAAAATAGTCTTCTTGTAGTGAGACCAATCGAAGGGGAGTTGCTTCCAAAGTCATGACTAAAAGTCAATGTCTTTGTCACAACATATCTTACAAAACAATAACATTTTCAAAGTTGCATGTATAAATTCTACCAAAGTCTTGCTTAGCTCTAGCGAAAGGTGATCCATCTTCAAGTCTTTCAAATAAAAAAGCTTTCTATGTTTTCCTTTAATACTATGAAAGACTTTAACATTGGACATAACACTATTACATATCCATAATATAAACAAAACTACATCATAAAAAAACAATGTCACACTAGTATGAATAGACATAATTTACTTAATCACATTAATATAATAAATAGTGTCACACTACTATGATTAGACATAATTTACTTAGTTACATTAATATAACAATACAAGTAAAATATAAATATGAATTAGTTAAGTTTGATTATTCATGACAATAATTAAGTCCAAATTTTTTAGCACTAACCATTTTGCTCATTTAGTTGTTTGAAATTTTATATAAAGATAATTTCATATTTACAAAAATTAAAATAATTATCTTTAATATTTTAAAAAGTAAATTTAAATTATACATCAATTAAAATCAATTCCTAATTAAACACTTATGAGGTAGACACAACCTCTTCTTTATTATAATCATTAGAATAGGTTAATGACTAAACTTTCTTTGGAACAAAAATAAATATAGATTATATAATTTTATTGTTTTTAAATTTTTTTCTATAAATTTTAAATTAATATAATATACAAATTTATAGGATTTTTTTTTTTAAATATAAATTTGGTTCTTAAGTAAAAACTAAAAGTTTTTCAATGTGTTAAGAACAATATTGAGAAGTGTATAATATGAGCAAAGTCTCTCTTTGTAGACAATCAATGAGTTATTTTAAGTAGAGTGTTTTTTTTAAATAATAGTGATGAGTCAACTTATATTTACAAATTGTATTAATAATAACTATCTTCAACTAAGTTATTATTTTTCCATCTTTCAAAAAAAACTTTAAAATTGAAAATGATCTTATATCTTGAGATTTATTATTATTATTATTTAAACTTATGTAAATACTATATATATATATATATATATAAAATAAAAAATAAAACATTTAACATATGTAAATAACTAAATAAAAATTAATTCATATATATAATAAAACAAATAAAATAATAATAAAAAATGAATATATCCTATTATTATTATTTATCTTTTCTCAAATATCAATAAAATATAATTTTAGCTTTACGAATGAAGTGAATAGCTTTGACTAGTCTAGGCACAGTGGTGGCTAGGGTTCGTCCTATGCACTCGCCCTCCTCATTCATGGCACTATGGCCTTCTATAATTGGCCCTTCCTCTCCTTTGTAGTTGTGGTTTTTGCTAGTTTCGGGCTTTGGTCCTCTCTCCCCTTCTATGGCATTGATAGTTGCAAGTTTGGACGGTTATACGCCTTTCATCAGTTCAACTCCTTCTTACTTGATGCTCTTCGATCCTGGCCCCTTTTCTACTAACTTTAAATATGGATCCTTCTATGTCACTATGAAGAGTGGAGGCAACTTGCCCCCCAATAAACGTCTTATGGTCCAAGAGGCTCTTGCTCTTACTATCCTCGTTGTCCCTAATGTTGAAGAATAATCATGCTTCTACTGTTCTAATGGCTTGGTGTGCCAACTTAATAGTTTGTGACCATGCTTGGTTGATCTACACTAATGGATCTGCAATGCTTGGATGCTCCTATTGAAAGAAGTAGCATGTGCCCCTATGTAAAGGGTTTTTTATTGTTGAATTTGATCTTGCAGAAGATAGGGACATGGTTTTTAACTCCGGGCCCTAGTTTTGGGGTAGTTCTGGATTATGCATGAAACCATGGTCTCTTTCTTTCAATCCTTTGAAAATTTCTCTTTCCTAAACTCTTGTATGGGCCAGGCTCTTGAATCTTACTTTGCATTTTTGGGGCTATGCCTACCTTTGAGCCATAGGGAAAGCTCTTGGTAAATACTACTTCAACATTTGTGAAATGTCAAATCACAACATTACAACTAATGCACAGATTTGTGTGGAAATGGACCTCAATAAAGGATTTCCGATGGAAATAAATTTAGTTGGTCCTAACTTCTCATGGACACAAAAGCTTGACTATGAGCAGGTCATCTTTCAATACAATGCTTCTTATGAAACCGGGCATGCAACAACCTTTTGCTCAAAACCTCCTAAGAACAAAGGCTCTAAGAAGTCCCATCGCAAATCTACACGGTGGGTGGGTACAAAGGAAGAGCACCATCTACTAATCAAGGTAAAAACCCCATACTTGAATCTCCTAAAAAAGGCTCTCGATCCAATTAAAGAGGAAATAAACAAGCCCCATTGAATTAAAGGACCTGCCAAGCAACAAGAACATGCTCTACAAGCCCCAAAGAATGATATAAACTCCATTTTGGAAGAATCTAATGTCCCGTTGTTGAAAGAGGATTCACAACTCAATTTGTAGAGCTTAAAGAGTTGGGCAGACCAAGTGCAAAAAGATGAGATAGTTTCAAATCCAGAACTACCAAATCCTACTAAGATGGAAGCTTGAACTACAATAATTGAGAAAAATAAATATATTCTAGTTACGCAATCAATGATGACAAAAAGGAGATATTGCAATCCTATTTTTTTTTCCATAAAAAAAGATCTTATATATATTATATATAATAAAAGTATCACCAATAAGATATACAAACATATCGACCGCCAATACATGTCCATAACAGGAGACTCACAACAAAAAGACAAGTGACTGATAAACTGACCCAATCCCCCTAATTATCACATAACTTCATCATCACCCATGTGGATTCCTACCATGGCATATAATGTAATACTTAACATAACATACCACATGTAGATACCCCCATATGAACCATAAGATATAACAATCTTATGCATTCATACATATAAGCCAAAAAAACTAGAAGGACCCAAAAAAATTAAAATCGGATGGATCACGTCCATCCCCACGAGCCACCAAAAAATGTCCAACCGGTTCCTCTAAAGCCTGCTTAGATAATAGATCAGCATCATAGTTGATCTCCCTATATACATGTTGAATGCTGATATCCACAAATTGTCGCTTCAGCTGCATAATGCGGTCCATCCAAGAGGTAAGGAGAACCGCTTCCACATGAAATATGCCATTAAACCACTCAACAATAACCCGAGAGTCACCAGCAATTTGTAAAGTATCAATACCCAATGATCGAGCGAAGTATAAAATACTCCACAATGCCAGTAATTCAGCCCGGGTGTTTGTACCACTGCCACAGTTCCATTTTATATTATATCTGCCCAGAAGGGGCGAAATGAGAATAGCCCCAGCTCCACACATAGACCCGCCAATCTGAGAGGCCCCATCAAAGTATCCAATAGCTTTGTCATGAAGAAAAGATGGTTGCTGAATATTACGAGACTGTTTCTTCTTGGGCAACTTGGATCTCTCATTCCAAATAATCTGTAACTTATTTACAATCTGAAGAGGAGAAGTAGATGCATTTCTGAAAATGATAGAGTTCCTAGCCAACCAGATAAGTCTGCACACATGAAAAGGGACGGACCGCAGCTTACTGTCACCAGTAATCCAACTACCGAAAGCCTCAGTAATATGTCTTCCGTGCCACCTAAGATCAGTACCAAAAATATTACCAATAAGCTTCCAAACCTGCATAGAAAATGGGCATTCTATCATCAAATGTGTAATACATTCCTCCGCATCCTGACAAAACGAGCATATTCCAGGCCCCTCAAAGCCCTTTCGCTGGAGCATATTCCAAGTAAGTATACGTCCAGCCAACAATAACCAGGAAAATATCACCATTTTAAGAGGAATTTTCCATCTCCAAACCGCCCTAAACCATATAGGAATACAGTCCGGAAAAGTAGAGAAAACAGTAGATGAATAAGCCAGTGCCGCAGTGATAGAACCGGTTCTCACATTCTTACTCCAGATCAGAGAATCTCTAACATGATACAGCCTTAAACCAGTATTTCTCAGCTTGTAAATATAATAATTCCATTCAGTAGCCATAGTATCGGTTAGATTTAAATCCCGAGCATCCATCCACACCGTGAAGAAGTTTTCATCAATATACTTAGCTGCCTGTGCCAAAAAATATATTCTATTATCAAGTAATACAGACAATAGAGGGTCTGAAAGTCTGAAAGCACCATCCAGGCCCAGAATAGGGTCTCTGCCTATCCTAATACTCCATCCATCCCCAGGTTTCCATGCCAACCACAACTTAAGTATAGGCAGCGCCTTCATAAGTGCCCTCCAAATATTCGAGATCCTCCTCAAATCATATACAGACAGTCTGATCCATTCCGATATCGGCCAGCCCTTAATGTACTTGGCAGATATCACACAATGCCACAGGCCAGGTATAAATAAACACCTCCACATATTTTTTGCCATAAGTGCTTTTCCAAAATCACCAAGATCTTTGAGGCCCCATCCTCCACACTCTTTTGGCTTGGTCAATAAGCCCCATCTCGCCAAACAGATAGAGGACCTATCACTGCATCCAGACCATATAAATCTCGTCATTCTGCTCTGAATCATCTTGAGAATAGCTTTCGGGATCCAGGAAAGTGAGAACCAATAAACAGGTATGCTTTCCAGCACTGATTTAGTTAATATGAGTCTACCTCCAATGGATAAAAAACGATGGCCCCAATGAACAATGCGTGACTCAATCCGCTGAATCAACCATAACCAGTCCCTGATCTGATAGTTATTTGGCTTCAGAAAAAAACCAAGGTATCTGAAACCAAGTTCAAGAGGCATGATATCAAAAGTAAAAAGATGATGGAGTGCCTCCATCTCATCACTTACCAACTTTGACTGGTAAATTTGAGATTTGTGCGGACTAATGCTCATTCCCGATGCATCACAAAATACATCAAGTATATTTTTGAAGGCCAGCCATTCTCGGTGAGTGTCTCCGCCAAACAATAGTATATCATCCACAAATAACAGATGTGTAATAAAAATACCAGCTGCCACCTCGATGCCCACAATCTCGCCATCCACAGTACACTGCTTAATCAACTGGCTGAGACCCTCCACAATAAGTAGAAATAATAATGGCGACAATGGGCACCCTTGACGTAAGCCCCTGGATGCCGAGAAAAATGGGGTAGGATTGCCATTTACCAGAATAGCATAATTGGCAGAAACAACGCACCCCATAATCCAATTTGTAGTGTGCAACGATATACCAATCTGCAGAAGAACCAATCGGAGAAAACCCCAGTCCACCCGATCATATGCTTTAATGAGATCCAACTTCAGAACCAACGCTTTCTTATCCTTTAACTTAATACTGTGGATAGTTTCCTATGCAATGGCAATAGCATCAGTGATTTGGCGATTTTCAAGAAAACCGAACCGTTCCTCAGAAATACCCAAAGACAACCCCTTTTTCAACCGAGATGCAATGATTTTAGTAATAATCTTATATATCAGATTGCATAGTGAGATCGGCCGATAATCCGCAAAAGAGGAAGGCTTATCTGACTTTGGAATTAATGCCACAAATGTAGAGTTCAAAGAGCCACAAACAAAGCCCTGTATCCGAGATTCTTCCACCATAGCAAGAAGTTCAGGACCCACCAAATCAAAAAAATGGAGGAAAAATTCTACAGTCCATCCATCCGGCCCAGGACTCTTTGAGAGTTCAAATCCTTTCAGTGGAGAGTGAATCTCCTTCAAGGATACAGGTTCATAGAGCCGCTCACCATCCAGATCCCCAAACATCCACGGGTACTTCGAAATAATGTCCATCTGAGCAGCAATAGACAAGTTTTCCTGTCTCTGAAACACTGAACTGAAGTATGTAAAGGCCTCATGTTCAAGATCACCTTGTTTGTAAATAGCAGACCCATCTTCCACTTGTAACTCCCAGATATGTTTATGAATACGCCTAGTATTGGCATACTGATGATAAAATTTGGTATTAGAGTCACCACTCTCAATCCACCTTAGTCTACTTTTCTGGTGTGCCGTCTCCTCTATTCTCTGCAGTATAGATCGGCGAGCTGTATGAAGGCATTTCAGCTGATCATTTACCATCTCATCACAAATACCGGCCGGAAAGTCAGTCATAATACTAGCAATGTTGGATTCAATAGTAACCAATTCCTCCGAATCTCGCATCTTTTGGTTCTTTTCCCAATTCTTCACCTCAGTCTTGAGGAGCCGAAGTTTCAAAACCAATCGTCGCATAGGAGAAAGTTCAGCATCCACCCCCAAGGTCCGCCACGACGATCTAATAAACCGGTCAAAATTATCCATAGACAGCCACGTCGCATTAAATTTGAATGGATAATGAATGCGTTCACCCTCCATTTCCCACTGAAAAACAATAGGAAAATGATCAGAAATCTTTGACTGAACTACCCACGAACGGTAAAAATGAGCCTGTTCCAGTAGAGCTGCATCCACCATGAACCGATCTAATCGCTTGCCAATACCAGCCGGCCCACTTCGTCCATTTTGCCAAGTGGGACGAATAATAGGTGGTTCAACATCTAACAAACCTTCATCCCTAAAAAGATCGTGAAAAAAGTCAGCATCAGGATCCAGTCGCGTGCTGCCCCACACTTCACGAGCAGATATGGTGAAATTTAGATCACCCCCAATGATTAATCCAAGAGTCTTCAATAAACCACCATCACGAATATGACTCCAAAAAGGAATTCTATACTGATAGGGCCCATAACAATTCAGTATATTTACCTCCTGTACGCCATTTATGCATCGGCCCTTCAACAAGATACCTGCACCAGACCGGAAGACATCAAATAATGCCTTATGTGGGTTCCATGCGGACAACAACCCCCCCGAAAGACCAGATGCATTCACAGCGCTCATATACCAATTCCCCAATACATTAGTAAAAACATCAATAGCCTTTTCAGCAGACACCATCGTCTCCTGAACCAATAGAACATCAGGACGAACTATCTCACAAACTCTACGGAGGGCTAATAATTTATGGGCACCCCCTACCCCACGAATATTCATAGAGAGAATAATCATATTAAGTTGTGTAATCCTATTTAGTTGTGTAATGTTTCTTATTTCTATTATGCAACATGTACGAAGAGCTAGTTAATCTCCTCTAAACGTGTGGTAGGAGGAGAATTGTTTTGCAAGTCAAAATCCTAAAATTTATAACTGGAAGCGAATTTGACTTGTCCGATCTCTTTTTAATACAAAATCTTTACCTATTGTAAAAGGAAAAGTATGGCTAAAAATAAAAGTTTACAATAAAAAGTTCTATAACCATAATAGCTAAAAATAAAAGTTTGAAGTTTACTATTATGGTTATTATTATTTTTTCAAATTTATAAATTTCTTTTTTTAACTCAAACCTATATTCCATAATATAATCCTAATAATCCCAATATAAGGGTTGGAATGGAAGTTTGAAGTTCACTATTATTATTATTATATTTTTAAATATAAAAAAAGGTTAATTTTATTTTATAGAATTCTTTTTTAATTCAAATTTATATTGGATAATATAATTTTAATAATCCTAATATAAAGGTTAGTTGTGTTAGTATTACATAATTATGTTGATAGACTTTTTCGTATCTAGCTGATGAATGGATAACTAGTAACAATGCATGGATAACTCATAACTCATGAATAGATAAATGACTCTTCATGGTAGATAACTGGAAAAATGTGAGATAAAAAGAAAAAGAATATAAAAAATCATTGATAGTTGATAAATGGATAACAAGTAGCAATGCATGGATAACTTAGAGTTGAACCCTCCAAACTGTCTTTCATACCATAACTATTTCTCAACTATTTGATTTCTATCGACATGATCCAACCACAAACTATGTGGGTGTGCATATTTATTTGAGATTTGGGGTGGACTAAGACCTATATTTTTTCATCTACGGATGAGGATGTGACACATGTACTCTCGAGATTCATTCTATGGCAATCGTTCAAAATTAAATATAATAATAATAATAATTGGATGGATGAGCATGGATAACTCATAGTTGATGAATGGATAACCATCAGTTCATGGTAGATAACTAGAAGAATGTGAGATAAAAAAAAGAATGTAAAAAATAACTAATAGTTGATAAACAGATAGGAGAAAAAATAACATGTAACTAGGTAACTAGGTATGGCAATCGTTCAAAATTAATAATAATAATAATAATAATAATAATAATAACTGGATTGTTGAGCATGGATAACTCATAGTTGATGAATGGATAACCATCAGTTCATGGCAGATAACTAGAAGAATGTGAGATAAAAAATAAAAAAAAAATGTAAAAAATAACTAATAGTTGATAAACGGACAGGAGAAAAAATAACATGTAACTAGGTATGGATAACTCAAAATTGAATTCGTTTAACTAAAAAAATATTAAAAAAAAACAAATTCCAAAATATCTTCCATACATTTAATCCTTATAAGCGTGATCCAACCATAAATTATATAGATATGTTGGTCCTTAAAAAAGAAAGATCACTGAATATGATGCATATACATAGCACAACCAACCCTTTAACACACCTTGAGCATGATAAAACCAACTCCGTTCATCTAATGAACAGATGGCATGTAAGAATTTTTCCTCCCCAAACCCAGCCCACACCTCAAAGAATAGCCCACTCTTCAAAGAATAACTTCTTAGTAGCATAGTAGAAGAAAGAAAGAAATTATTTTAACGTCCACGAGGGTAAAAATAGCCTATGGGACAAACTCTCTTGCCCTCTAATTTTGCATTTCCACCCTCTTCTTGTTCAGCGTGAGGATTAGCTCCCCCAATTTCACCACGGTCCCTTCATTGAATAAATTAACCCAAGAGCTAGTTTCCAAGATATTCACATAATTGTCCCTGCTATCCTTGATGGCCCTACACTCTAAAATGAAATGCTTTTCTGTTTCCACTTTTCCAGAGTTGCAAAATGTACACACTCTTTCTTCCCAAGCTTCCTTTGGTCTTTTCCAACGCCCAGTTTCACAACGCAGTTGGTTGGAATTGGTTCTTATTTGAGCATTAAGCATTTTGGCCTTCCAAGATATATTAGCCCTTATATAATCTTTTTGATGATGGTTGTATGTGGGATTAAACTCTTCAATATAGTACTTTTTATTTCTCCCTATCTCTTTGTCCCAAATTTGCTTGTGGAACTTGTTGATAACAAAGGCCTTTATCTCTTTACTATTTGTAGGACACGTGTTCAAGTAAATATCCCATTTACTAAGCCATTTGTTGTTTTGTTGCATCCAAGTTTTCCTTCTTTTGCATAATATGTCATTGAAGACCACCTTAGGCCATCTGAAGTCTTCCATTCGCTCAATCTTTTTTAGATATCTTATGAGTTGCACCATAGCAATTGCTTCAATGGGGGTTGCCCCCACTTCACTGAGCATGATATCATAAGGGACTGAGCTTTTATTTTGAACTTGTTGATAATCAAACGTTTTTGAATCTTCTCAATTTGCTGCCACTTTAAATGAGATGTACTGTTGGCCCACACCTCACACCCATAGAGAACCACCGGGATCACTAACAACCCAAAAAGAGTTTGCATAGTCTTCCAATCCCATAGCTCTGCTTCTCTACATCTATTTTGAAAGGTGTCTAATGCTTTCCAACCTCCCAAAGTTCTTTTCTTTCTACAACCTTCCCAACTTAAATTTTTGTTGAATTCAATCCCAAGATATTTGTAATCTGCCACTTCTTCAAGAGTGTTGCCTTCAAAGTAGAACTTATGTTGGTTATGTTTTCTCTTGCTAGAGAAGACAACTACTTTTGTCTTGCTAGTACTAACCTACATTCCCACTGCTCTACAAAAGTGCTCAAGGGAAAGTAAGTGCTCTTGCAAGCCAAAAGCAGATTTAGCAATCAAAATAAGGTCACTTGCATACAAAAGAAGCCTTATCACAAACTCTCCCAGCAGAGCACCTTCCCCGTCCTGCACATTTAACCACTCTTCAAGTTTGTCAATATATAAGCCAAACAGGGTAGGGGACAATGGGCACCCCTGCTTGACCCTAATATCACTCCTGAAACTTTCAGAGATACCTGTCGACGTTTTGATTTTGACTTTAACCTCTTCGTATAATCTATGGACAGTTGCCCTAAGATGCATAGGAACCCCAAGTTCTTCCATTCTGTGCCAGAGCTTATCCCTAGGGATTGTGTCAAAGGCCTTTTTGAAATAGACAAAGCAACAAAAGGCTTCCTCCTTTTTCTCCCACACTTTCTCAATGATGTGTCTTAATGTTACACCGTGATCAACCGTGGAGTGTTTGGGTTTGAAACCTGCTTGTCCTTTAGCACGTTTACCTCTTTCTTCCGCCCACTTGCTAATTCTGTTTTCTAGCATACTTCCGAATAGTTTTGCAAATAGGGGATTTATCATTATGGTCCTGTAGTTGGAGGGATTATTGGCATCGACACTCTTGAAAAGAGGTATTGCCAGGCTAGTTGTCCAATATGTAGAGAAGCCCTGTTGAATGATGTTGTTGAAAATTCTCGTGATGTGAGGCGCAAGAGTTTTCAAACCTCCCACTTTAGATACTCTGCTTGGAGTTCAACTAAATCCTTTGCTTTTCCAACACCCAACTTTTTAATACCCACCTCAACCTCTTGCACTGTGAAAAACTTAGTAGCGGTGTTGACCAAGGGGGGGGGGGTCAACGTTGGGATCTTGCTCATAAAGTTGTTTTGCATATTCAAACCATTGATAAGCTGTGATATTGTTTTCAGTTTGCTTCTTTCTGGTTTGAAGTTCCTTCCAAAATAACTTGGGGTTGTTTTTCCCAAGGAATATTAGTTCTTCCCTTCGTGAAATCATGAAATCAGCTTTTTTCTTTCTCATAATCTGCTTGTAGGCTTTGAAGTCAATTTCTTTTTTATTTGATTCTTTCAAAGTTCTCCTTGCTTTTTTGCATTCCTCATCAAACCAAGCATTAACCGCGAAACAATTTGTTTCAGATTTCTTATTTTTTGCTCTTTTGCATTTTGAAAGTGCTCTTTGAATTAGATCTATTAGTTTGTGGCTATGAAGGCCTTCGGATTGAGTTTTCTCCTCCTTAAAAAGCCTCTCTAATGCAATCTTGAAGGTACTCCGGTTTTTTTGTGTCAAAAGAATCCTACCCTTTGGGGGTGACTGCTTAATGCACTGAGGTTTTATCACACCATGTTGTTTTTCAGTGCAAGAGAATTTTAGATATATTGGTTTGTGATCAGATTTCGGATCTAGGATTTGATCCCCGATCCGAACTTCCTCCATTTTCTCACAAATGCCATGTGAGTAAATTGCATAATCCACCACACTTGCGCCATTGTAAGTGTTGCATGTGAAATTTCCTGAAATCGCCCATCTGTCCAAACCATTGCAAATGACTAAGTCAAAAGTTCCACATAAAGTAGTTGCTCCCAAAAAGATTGCTGCTTTTGTTGTCCTCTCACAGTTATCTAGGACAGTTATCCCATCCAATCACAATGAAACATTCATAAGCCTCCCATTGGAAATACAAACGTAGGGCCAGCCTATATGATGACGTATAATACATACCTGTCAAATTCTCGTTAGTGTGTTCATATATCAAATATCCAGTTGTTGCTATATTACCGAGTCCTCGCATATTCCTTCATCACCGGTTCTCAAGTACTATTACCCAGTCCTAGGTAGAAGGAACCACCCTCATCACAGGTTTTCAAGAATCGCGAGGAAGAGTTGTTGGAAAATGAAGATGGAAGGGAAGAACACCGTTGACTTGAGAATAAAATCCGAACCTCCCATGGTTGGAAACCTAACAGATATACCATTTCATTAGCGTGAATCACAGAGTACAATTTGTTCAAGTTTTTACAAAATTTACACAGCATGCTTAAAATTCAATATGTAATGAGACATTGAAGAAAATGATTCAAGAGTACTACAGGACAAGCATTTGGGTTTTCTGGGCGAAGTGACAGAGACTATGTAACAAGAAACCTAGAAAAATTAACATATGGGTTTCTGTGGAATGTGATCACAGACATTATGGGATTTGCGTATTTACTTATCTGCCCCTAAATGCAATGTGGGTTTTTTCCCAAATCCATTGGACTGTATTGGATTAGAAGGCAAACATCTGTATTGATTAACCCATCTCAGGCAAATAACAGAGAAATCAAGGCATCTGATCTTTCCGTCATCATCAAATTGAATTTCAGGTAACAGATTGACCCAAATTGATGTTCTATTATTTTGTGAATTCGATTTTATGAAGGGATTTATATTGAGCACTTTATTTATTTACATTGTCACCCATTACTGAACAATATTATAGTGCGCAACAGAGCCGTGAAAATCCCATATTCGTCTTCTTTTTGCTCCAGTAAACGATTTCTGTTAATAAAACAGCCCTGGTTACCATTATTGGTTCGTTGTATAGATCACTGGTGGTCACGGGTTCAATTCTGGTGTACTCATGAGGGGCACACTCACTGTGGACTCCAATGCCAATGTTAGATTGTATATTATATGGAGAAATTGAGGGTCAACGACAAAGGTAGCTGGGCTTACCATAGGTTTATTTTTCCTTTGATAACATTCCCAGTCAAACCCATCTGATTCCTGTTTTTAACCAAGTGCATTCTAGTGGTTATAGGGTGGCATTTGCCAATAATTAGGGCACAGTTCAATCCCTACAAAATCACTTCATTCGCAAATATATAGGCCCTAAAATCTAATACTATCTAAGACTGTATATGTGTTCAGCAAAGCAGAGTCGTCATCTGTCATTGTTTGTTTGCTTTTTCCTTGACATTTCTTTTCTCACAAACAGCCATTTTACCTTATCTAGTTGAATTCTATCATTTGCAAAGTAGTTTCCAAGTTTCATAATGCTTACTGAAGAGCATTTGGCAGTATGTGGGTCATTGGTTCAGTCCCCTTGACTTATCAAACAGAGTAAATGCCCGTGGAGGAATGTATATCTTCATTAGCCTTCTGATCTGCTGTCCAAGTCTGCCTTGCGTGGGCTTTTATGTACAGACTAACCCCCAATTTTTTTCATGGCTGTTTTACTCTAATATTTTCTATCACTACTTAACCTTTTAGTATTTTCAGTTGCAATGTTATGGAGAAAATTAAGGCCCCACGTTTGGATACTCATTACTATGACTGTTGTAGGTGCATGCTGTAGTGCTCAAAAGGTGGTAAATTGATTCTGGCAAAACGCCTTTACTTTGTCATGGGCCAAATCTAATATCTGAAACAGGTATGCGCAAATTTCACCCAGACTTTATTATTTTCAAAATTTGCACACAAGTTTCACCCTAAACATAGCTGTTTTCAGCCTTCCAAACTTCATTAGGTGGAAACAGATATAAGCAGTGATACAATACGTGCAGCCCAAGGATTCGCAAACTGTAGTGGTGCACTGCTTAGTAGCAGATATGGGATGGAACCCACCAAGACGTTATGTGATTGTTGGCTTGACCTTTCTTTGTACCTGTGTTTGCTACATAGAAAGAGTTGGGTTCTCTATTGCATACACACCAGCAGCAGATGCAGCTGGTGTCAGTCAATCGAGCAAAGGTTTAATCTTGTCGACTTTCTTTTATGGCTACGCCGTTTCCCAGGTTCCTGGGGGTTGGGCTGCACAGCGAATAGGGGGAAGACTTGTTCTGCTTTTATCATTTTTGTTATGGTCCCTGACATGTGCATTGGTTCCACCTGATCCTAGGAAGGTTAAAACCCTGATAATTGCTCGCCTTCTTGTAGGTGTAGCACAAGGTTTTATTTTTCCTTCAATTCACACTGTTTTGGCACAATGGGTTCCACCTCATGAACGATCTCGGTCTGTTTCCCTTACAACTTCAGGCATGTATTTTGGAGCAGCTGCAGGCATGCTAATTCTGCCTAGCTTGGTGCAATTCAGGGGTCCTCAAGCAGTTATCTTAGCTGAAGCAACAATGGGTGGCATATGGGCATTGCTCTGGTTTAAATATGCAAGCGATCCACCACGTTCAGATCGTATGAAAGCCTCTGCGGCTGGCTTTGGGGAATCCACTATTTATGGAAACAATAAAAGTTTGCTGCCAGTTATGATAGAGAATGGTATACACAGAAAAAAGTCTGAAAGTGAGTTAGAGACAAGCCATATGATATCCATTCCTTGGAAAAGCATAATGTTAAGTTGGCCTGTTTGGGCCATTGTTGTGAACAATTTCACCTTTCACTATGCACTTTATGTCTTGATGAATTGGCTGCCAACATATTTTGAAAAAGGTTTGCAGCTGAGCCTTCAGAAAATGGGTTCTTCCAAAATGCTTCCCTATTTGAATATGTTTCTATTTTCTAATATAGGTGGAGTGATAGCTGATCATTTAATCACTCGGAGGTTACTGTCTGTGACAAAGACGAGGAAGCTTTTGAATACTGGAGGCTTTGTTGTTGCAGCTTTTGCTCTCATGATAATGCCTAGCATGCGAACTTCCTGGGGGGCCGTGATCTCCTCCTCAGTTTCTCTTGGATTTCTTGCACTTGGAAGAGCAGGGTTTGCTGTTAACCACTTGGACATTGCCCCAAGGTATGCAGGGATAGTAATGGGAGTTTCTAATACAGCAGGGACTTTGGCTGGTGTAGTTGGTGTAGGATTAACGGGTCAAATTCTTGAGTCTGCCAAAGCTGCAGGCATGGATCTCACAAATCCAAACACCTGGACTCAGGTGTTTTATGTTCCTGCATTTCTTTGCATATTTAGTGCTGTCATATTCTTACTGTTCTCAACAGGTGAGAGAATTTTTGATTAGTCCCTTAGGAGGCTGAACGAAAGCATAATGTCATAATCCAAAGCTGAGAAATATGTAATTACTTTTTTTCATTCTTGATATTAAAATTTCTCTGAGCGTTCTTTTGGTTGAGTTACTTCAAATTTAGTAAAATTATTCTTCCAACTATTTCAAATTTCAAATTTCTCTTGCAGTGTACTTGTCTTTTCGCTGAGTTCTTAGCCATTTTAGGCACTCTTATTTAGTGATGATTTTTAGGTATTGTCTAGAAGCAAAAGTTCGATTATGAGTAGGAAGCCTTCAGATGCAGAGTTTGTTTTGAGGATGGTCATTAATGCATTAATGCCCAAAGTAAAAAGTGGACTGTGGAAAGCCTTTTCAATCCTTCACGAAGAAAGATCTGGAAGTGGAACTATGGAGTCAAGACCTACCTGGTTGAAGGGTGCAGAAGAGCACCACTACTTGATAAAGTGGTAACATCCTCCAAAACAGAAGTATTTAAAGAAGAAGCAGAAGTATCTGCCAATGATCTTGCAGAAGTTACGAGCACGGAGCAAGTCAAGGTAGATCCCTCTCCCATTGTTTCTTCTGGGGAAGAGGAACAAGGAGTATGTATTCAATTGAAGAAGAGATCAGAAAAATAGTGTGTTGTACCCAATGAAACTAAATCAAGATCAGAGGGTTTGGGCCATTTAGTGGCAAGAAATATTTTAGTTAGGAAAGTAAATCAGCCGGACAACTCCAAAAAGGGGCCCTATCAGGCCAACAATGGTTCTTAGCTTTCAAGAGAATTAAGGTGAGGTAAGATTCACTAAAATAGTTATTTCCCTAGTTTGTTTTTCTGTGTGTTGCCCACCAGGTATAGCTGGGGCATTGAAAATGTAATTTTTTCTTCCATTTTAATAGGAAAATTGGAATTAGTACCTTTTAAAAAATGACGGGGAAAAGTCATGACTAGGGGATCACCAATGGTTGGTTGGTAGAGGCATTTATCTTTCAAAGTAGAAGTGAAAGTCTTCCTTTATGTTGAGGTAAGTTATTGTGCTAAAGTGGAGTTCTATACAAATCAGTCGAAACTCAAAAGCATTTATCTATCAAAAGAAAAGAAATAACAAGAGCGAACATTTCACTTTTCCTCTCTATTTATGAGTTCTCTTTTTTTTACTTTTTTTCATTTTCCATTTATAAGGTTTTTTAATTAATTAAATTCTTCTGATTGATCCTCAAGCAGTTTTGATCCTCAAAGCAGTTTATTATCGGAGTATTACCTTGTGATGCTCAAGCCAATGGTTATTTCATTGAATCGTGCAGTTTGCCACAGATGTATTACTTTTTGATCCTCAAAGGCCAATGGTTGTTGGCTTTTGCATTGAATCAAGCAGTTTATAATAGCCTATAGGAGTACTAACTTGTGATCCTCAAAGCTAACAGCTTCACATAAAACACTCTTGAGAATGATTTGAAGCTAGACATTGGAAATTGTCCTTGCAAATCATATATCCATTCATGGCATTATTGCCCTTATTTTAGATGTTTCCATTGTTGTTATGTCAATATCTATCGAAACTTCCATAAATTTTATGACATTGAGAAACTAGCAGTTATTTATGCAGACTATTATTTAAAAGAACAAACATATAACATGTGTTGACCTTTTCTGAAGAAACCATGTTGAATGTGAAAGATCCAGGAGAATGATACAGGTGAAGTCTATTTAGGTCAATTGATTAGTGTTATTCTTCAGGGAACTAAGAGAAATTGAAACCGTTCTGTTGATGTTGTTATGTTGCTTCCCTTATTCTTGCAGATTTTGTTTATAGGTCTAAGGCTTTAAAGCTTATGCAGACATACATAAATGCAATTTGACACCATCAATGAAGGACTGCAACCTGACGCATATGGGAAATGAATCTTTTTACAGTTTTGACTTGGAATCAAAGATCATATGAATTAATAGCCACATCTTGATTCTATTGTGACCTGCATTGGAGAAAACTTTATTCGAAGTCTGATAAATGCATATTCTAAAACTGGAGAAATACAGGTAGCTTTCTAAGCATTTATGAAAAAATATTTTGGGGTTACTCAATGTTTCTTGACTGTATGATGTCCTAAAATGTTAGTCCCTCCAGAATCTGATTCTTAGTGGGCTAGGGACAAGGGAGATACATGTCTTAAAAACTTACAGAGAGGTCTGACAAACACATTCTAATTATGATAAAAAAATATTGCTTAAAATTTGTTGAAGTTCAACCAATAGTGTTTTACTGATTTTCACATAAATGTTCAGAATTTACTTTTTGTTGACGTTTTAACTTTTCTTTAGCATGATTTTGTTCTAGAAGGCTCGATTTTGTTTTGTGTTTGGAACTTGTTTTTCTGGGTTCTCCCAAAATTCCTTGTTTTCTCCAGAAATTTTTATTAAATATTCTGGTCCACTTGTGAAATTGTTACTTAAAATTTAAGTTTCCTTCCAGTGAAAGCCTCAGGTTAGAACTTGTTTTCTGCAGTAAAAGTGTAGTTCCAATGGATGTTGCAATCAAATTTGGTTGTTGCATAATTGATTGAAGACAAATTTGCGACAGAAATTAATTACATAGATGAGTAATGGGATTTTTGTAGAAGATATTAATAGCGACCTCAAAGCTAGGATAAAACATTTTAGATTTTCCACTCTTTCCATTTTTCTTTTCTTTTGGTAAAGGGTAAGTTCTTTTTTGATCTGCAAGGAGCTATGAACCCCAACTCTATATTAGTACAGGAAAACCCGCTTTAACATAAGGGCCATCAAACTCGGCCAACCTCATCAAACTTCATGTGAAGAAAGGAAAGTTTCATATCCTATTCATAATTCAACAGACTTAAAAGTTTTCATGATTTACATTTTAGGATCGGTGGGATTGCAAAATTTTAAGAATGGATTCTATCATGTATGATTGTATCGGATTGGCATTTAATGAAGAACACCAAGCCCACGATGCACCCTGTTGTATTCATCAAAACTGGAGGGTGTTGACTTGGGCAACTACAGGGTGGATGGACTTGGATATGTAAGTCCCACCAAGCACTACTATTAATGATCCTAGAGGATCAAGGCAGAGGCATGGGGTGATACTGATGACGAGGATCCCAATATAGGGGATGATTTTGATGATATTTAGTTAATTGTTGTAGCATGATTTTATTGGACTTTAGAGGCCATATAGAGCCTTGACGTCAATGTATTTAGTTTCAAACATGTATTGCACTTAGTGCCATCAGCTTATTGAGGAGACAAATGAGTGTACCTTGTCAGGATACAAAGACCTGTGTTTTGCCGCTGTGAAAAGACTATCCTGACACTATATTCATCTTGACATGCTATATACATGCACAAACTTTGCATATTGGTGTCTAATGGTTTGGTGTATAACTTGAGTGGGCCTACGGTTAAGGACGTGTTTTTTCCTATGAGGTGACAGGTTCAAATCTGGAGGGGGGGTGGGTATGTACACTTCCGTAGACTTCAGCAGTCAAATTGTTGTATGAAGGGGGTCCCTTGTCCCACAAACAAGGGGGTCTAAATACACCAATTTGGTGTTTGGCTCGTCTGTGACCTTAAAATTAAATTATAATTATAATTATAATATTGATGTGTATTTATATGTGACTCCATATCACGCCTCTTTGTTTCTTCCCCCCGCTATGCAAATTTTAATATACATAGATATATAAAAATTTGCATAATGGGGGTTATATATCATGATGAAGGGTGGAAACAAAGAGGCCTGTTATGAAGGAGGTAGTTGAGTGGTTACATGAGGAGGAGGAGCAAGAGCAGGCGGTTAGAGGAGGATTACATGAGGAGAAGCAAGAGCAGCGGGTAGGGGAGGATTACTCACTGTTGGGTGGAGGATGAAACTACGAGTGAGAGGGGTTTTGATGTGCTAGTTGTAATGTACACAACATATATGAAACGCTAATAAATAATAATAGATTATGATTGGAACCACAATCACATCAAACAAAAGGATCTAAAAGGCATGAAGAGCCAAGCATGTGTTTACACTGAATTTGGTTTCCAAATTCTTGTGCAACTTATAAAAGGGGCGATGGCGGAAGAAGATTAGGGTTTGCGATGATGGCATCTTACTAGTTATCCATGGATGTTTCTCTTTATCTTGGTCTCTTGACTTTGCTTTAGAGGTGTGCCATCTCCTTTGCGTGTTGTTTATCTTTTTTGTTGGTTATTTTTTGGTAAGTATTTAGTTCATTCAAAACCCTGTCGCTTTTTTTAGTGGGTTCCTACTGTTACGTTGTTTTTGGAGGCTTTTTTGAACTTTGTGTCGGGTTTGATGGCATCATCCCGGAAATATCAGGATGAGGCTTCGCCTTTTTTTAGTCCTTTGGGATCCAACCCCTCGAAGTTAACCAACATTTTTAAAAATGACGAGGAGGTATTAGCAAAGTACGGAAAGGCTTGGAGGTTGAAGTTCCATCATGTAACCCCTAGGAAGGTTTTCTCCTTGGAGGGTGGGGGAGGAGCTTTGACTAGTGGGGCCTCTTGTCAGGACTTACACACTTCAGTGCCGTCACTGGTACACTTTGAGGACTGTCTCAGTACTTCTCTGTGCTCTACCTTTGGGAGTTCTCAAGGGAAGGGTCAAAACTTGTCAAAGGATATTAAATTTGCTGGTTCTTCACAGTTGGCTCCTATCCTCGAGACGGTTGCTAAGGAGGTTGTTGCAAACACTCTCGATGTTACTGAACCTTCCTGAAAACTTGAGAAAAAGGAGGTAGGTAAGAAACCCTCTGGTAAGCCAGTTGCAGACAAGAAAAACAAAAATCTCATGTTATAAGAGCAACTCAAAGGAATCTTGTTGTTGGACATGATGTAGGTATGGAGGAACTGTTGGATTTATCTTTAAAAGTTCTCATAAGTTAATTTGGACCCTAGGTCCTCCTGAATGATTCTATTGATTCTTGGATGTTGGACTTATGGCTTCCTATCTTGAATTACATCCCAAAAGTTTCTTTCCTGGCAAAGGGGTGGCTAAGTTTCCATTTCAAAACCCAAAGGGACGCTTCTAGGATTTTGGGTGGCCTTTGGTTGTGTGGTAGAGGCAACCTCATATTAAAAAAGTGGCATTTAAATTTTGATCTTGATACTGAATGTATTCTCATGAAAAACATCTGGATTTTATTGCCAAATTTTCCTTTGGCTTTATGGAATCGTAGGGCTTTTGAAGCCGTTGGGAACACACTGGGAAAATTTCTCTTTGTTGATGAAGAAACCCTGATGGGCTGTGACAAGCGTGTAGGGAAATTACTGGTTCATATTGACATTAGTCATGGTTTACTGGAAGAGTTTGAAATTGAATGGCAAGGGAGAAGCATTATACAAACCCTTGACTTTTGGAAAATTCCCTTTTGGTACCTAAATTGTAAAAAAGTTGGGCATTTAAAGGACTCCTGCCCTTTTGGGATCTCTCTTGATGTGGAGGAAGGATCAGAGGATGATTCAAAGGTTTCATCTCCTTAGGAGCTGGTTGTAAAAGCTGTTTTGCTGGATACTTACAAGGAAAAAAACACTGAGGCGTGTTATAGTCAGTTAAAGGAAACAATCGACCTGGGCTTCGTGGAATTAGATACTTTGTCATGTCCCCCTTCTTTAGGTAACCCTTTCATGAAATGTTCTGATTCTCCAAAGAAAAATTCTTTTAGTTTCTTGGTCGGGTCCCATAAAATTCCGCTGGTTGACCATAGTATTTTTGGGGCTAGAAATCAGACTATGAACCTTAATCAATTTGAAACCATTTCTTTGAGATCTGAGATTAGTTTGGGGAAAATTGAGGCTCGCTTAGTGGAACCCTGTTTGGCCGGTGTGAATCAGTCTCGGTCATAAGTTTTGTTGAAGGAAATATGTACCCTTCAAGAGAAACCAATGGAGTTACCTTGGAACCTTTTGGGTCTTTGGATACTCTATTTGGAAATTTTGGCCCCTGTGATGAGTTATCTGATGAATTCTTACATGCGAAA
Source organism: Pseudotsuga menziesii (assembly GCA_001517045.1). Taxonomy (NCBI): domain Eukaryota; kingdom Viridiplantae; phylum Streptophyta; class Pinopsida; order Pinales; family Pinaceae; genus Pseudotsuga; species Pseudotsuga menziesii. The sequence continues at coordinate 82,028 of LPNX010276725.1, forward strand.
ATCAATGACATCATGATTTCTTTGGCTCCTAGTTATAGAGAAACCTGAAGGAAATGTCCGCTCTAGGTTTATTTGGGGGAATCAAAATTGGTGACTACTGAGGAAGCTCACTCTCTTTTGTTGGGTTTGAACACTGATTCGGTTCAAGATGGAATAGGAAAAAGTGGGAGAGAAGCAAAATTGGTAGACAAAGGTGCTGTAAAAGCCTAAAGGTGGTTTGGCGATAGCATCATGCCCCTCCTTCAGATGCCTGGGAGGGACTAGGGTTGCTTTAAAAGATTTACTTGTCGATAGTTAAAACAGTGGTTTTTGGGCCCTTAGAGTACAGAAGGCCCTTGCAAGGGTTCCAAAATGATTCTAGTCTCCATCAATGTGAAGGGATTAGGGGGCGGTCCCAAGCAACGTGCTCTCAAGAGATGTTTTGATTGTATTCGTCCGAATGTTGCTTTGATTCAAGAAACTATGTTGGTTGGTGAAAAAGCTAGAGACAATTTGGCGAAGTTATTACCAGGTTGGGATATGTGCTCTATGGATGCAAATGGCTTGTCCAATGGTTTATTGTCTACATGGAATTCTTTAGTTTCAAAGTTTGAAGCTTTCCTTACCTGTGGGGGTATCAGTTTGGACGGTATTGCTCAAGGTATTTTGCAGAACTTCCGCATTCTTAATTATTATGCTCCATACCAAAACCGTCAGGTGTTTCGGGAAGCTATCATTTAGTCCGCATACCTTGATGATCCTCGCCTCATCCTTGCCAAGGATTTGAACTTCCCTGTCTTTGCGTGGGAGGTTTGGGGTGCCAGAGCTAGGCTAGACCCCCTTTCGGATTTCTTTTAGGGTTTAATCCAAGATTCTGGTTTGGTTGATGCAAATACTGGTCCTATTAGGTCCTCGTGGCACAATGGCAGAGTGGGGGATGCTGGCATCTCGAAGCGGCTTGATTGGTTTCTTATTGCTGGGAGATTGGTTGATTCTCTTCGGGGCTATTGCTCTTAGACATCAAATGAGCCGATTTCAGACCATATGCATGTGATTCTTCAGCTTGATTCAGGTATGGAAAAACTTTGTTTTCCCGTCAAATTTAACCACTCTCGGCTTGAAGATGCTGAATTAAAAGATATTATAAAGGACAATTGGATCTCTCTTCAACCTTGGTGGTGAGGTTTCTAAGATGGGAGTTCTGGTTAAAAAGCGAAGAACTATCAAGGATATTATCATTAAATGAGAAAAAAAGAAGAAAGTGGAGTTAAAAAAGGATTTGTGTGATATCGAAGCCTCCATACAGTCTTTCTACTCTCATAATGGTTCGGGATGTATGCCGCTTGTTCAAAAGGATTTTATTACCCGGTTGGGAGAAAGGAAACAAAAGATTTTATTGTTGGAAGAAGAAAGCTGGCGGCTGAAAAGTCATGGATTTGGGTTGTAAGTGGTGATCAAAGCATGACTTTCTTCCATCGGTTTGCTGAGGGGAAACGAAACACATTTTTTTTGGGACCTGTGTAAGCATGATAGTACTGTTTAAACTCTCAACATCAACTTGAGGAAGGGGCCACTGAGCATTTTTAGAATTTGTTCTTTGACCCTCGGGAAACCTCAATTCTTAGTCAGATGGATATTATCCAGTGTTATCCTAGAATCTTTTCAGTGGAGGACAGTTTGAAGGTTTCTGAGCCTGTTTCGATGCAGGAGTTGCATCAGGTCCTTAAGAGTTTTGCAAAGGCCAAAAGTCTGGGGTGGGACTGTTGGCCTGTTGAGTTCTTCCTTGAATTTCTGGATTTGATGGGTCAGGACCTGCTTGATGTTGTTGAGGAATCCAGGTCAAAGGGATTTGTTTGTGGGGCTTTAAATGCCACTTTTTTGATGCTTGTCCCAAAAAATTCAGAACCAGGTTCTTTTGAAGATTTTTTCCCAATCTCTTTATGTAATTTGGTTTATAAACTCATTACGAAGATCATTGCTTCTAGAATCAAACCGGTTCTCTTCGCTTTCCTTTCTAAAGAACAATTTGGTTTCCTCAAGAATCAACAGATTTTTGATGACGTGGGGGTGGCCCAGGAATGCATGCATTCAATTAAAACAAAAAAAAGAAACTATTGATTCTCAAAGTGGACCTTGCAAAGGCCTATGACAGGGTTGATTGGGGGTTTTCGAGACTTATTCTTCTCCAGATTGGTCTGCACAGGGCGACAATAGGCTGGATTATGGGTTGCATTTGCCCTGGTAATTTTGCGGTCCTTGTTAACAACGCTCCAACTTCCTTTTTTAACTGCTCCAGAGGTTTGTGCCAGGGATGTCCGTTATCTCCTTGGCTGTTCTTTTTGATCATGGAAGGTTTGAGTCTTTTGATTCTAGAGGTTAGATTGGATGGCAAGCTATCGGATAAAAATTTCCGATGCCATTCGCATTACTCATCTGCTCTTCGTTGATGATATACTCCTCTTTAACAGGGGTTCTGTTGAGGATTGGAAGGTTTTTAAAGATTGTTTGGAAACTTTCTCAAGGGAACTGGTATGAAGGTAGATGATCAAAAGTCTTTGTTTTTGGTGGCTGGTGTGGATGAAAATTTTAAATATAATTTAAATTTGCTCTTTCCTTTCAAGATTGATCCTATTGAAAAGGGCTTAAAGTACCTTGGTTTCTACCTTAAGCCTAATAATTATAAAAAGGCTGACTGGTTGTGGATGCTTAAGAAGGCGGAGAAAAGGATCCAAAATTGGAGCTTGCGCTAGCTTTCTTTGGGAGGTAGACTCATCCTTGTAAAGTTTGTGCTGGAGAATACTCCAGTTTATTGGATGACTTTAGCTAAAATTCCGAAGTATATTCCTGGAGAAAATTAGACAACGATGTTTTGGGTTTCTTTGTTCTGGAAAAAACAATAAGTTTAAATATCATTTGTCAAATTGGGAGTCCTTGGCTCACCCAAAAGATCTCGGTGGTTGGGGCTTAAAACATATTTTTGATTTTGGCAAAGCCCTGGCTGCAAAAAGTTTGTGGCATTGTCTTTTTGGTGATGGTTTGTGGAGTTATGTTATAAGGGCAAAACATCTTCAAAATGGCTCTTTCGTTGATTGGTTTAGACAGGTCTCTTTTACCCCCACTGCTGGCTCAAATTGTTGGTTCTATCTTCTCAGTTCTTTGAATTTGTTAAAAGACCGACTTGCTTGGAAACTAGGGAATGGGCTGCTTATAAAAATAGGAGAAGATCTGCTCTTTGGGGGGTCATCTTTTTGTCTTCTATCTTGTCAGCTCATTTATGAACTCAGATCAAGAGAAATCAAGAGGTATTGTTTTCCTGGCCCAAATTTATGATGGAAACTCTCTTTTCCAGGGGTTTCATAGCTGGAAAAATGCAAAAGCTCTAAATATTCCTGTTCGGTTCCATGAGGAATGGGGTAGTTTTATTTTTGGTCTATGCAAGATTGACACCTTCCTGAAGAACGAGCAGGATCGTTTATTATGGTCTTGGGATGTGGCTTTTGGTACTCTTACGACAAAAGGTGCTTATGAGGCTTTGTTTTATTGTAGGTGGCTGCTTTAGAGCTCTTGGTGGCACTCAAAATTGTGGACCTGGAAGTGTCCTCTCAAGATCCTGTGTTTTTGCTGGCTGGTTTTGGAGAATGAATGACTATCTTGGGAAAATTTGATGAAAAGAGGTTGGCATGGACCCGGTTTTTGTTGTCTTTGTCAGGAAGCTGAAGAAACTCTAGATTATCTTTTTTGCTCTTGCTGGGTTACCCGGGTGGTTTGGCAGAGCTGAGTCGGATGCTGGATTTATCATTACGCTGACGTTCTGTCTCTTTTAACCAAAGTCTTTTTAATGGTCCTCCAGAGGTTCTCCTCGGACTGTTCTCCCGACTTTTATCAGCTGGGTTGTTTGGTGCCACAGGAACCTTGTCACATTTGAAAACAGACCTATGAATATTTAGTGTTTGATCCGGTTTGTTATACAGAACCCTTGTGCTTTACGGGTTGATAAACCTCTTTTATTTAGATGTCTAAAAAATCCTTCTTTTGAAATCTAGCAGGTCATTTTGATGGATCTTCTCAGAACTCTGGTTTGGTTTCGAGAGCTGGTATGGTGTTGTCTCTCTCGAATTCCCACTTTTTCAATATTTGGATGGGGTGTCGAGGGGAGGGGGGTTCAAACACCCATTCTGAACTTCTTGCTCTGGTGGGTCTCTTGTTTTTAGCTCAGCATCGGAATGTTCTCTCTATGTAGGTGATCGGTGACTCCAAGATCATTATTGATTGGGCTCTTCACAAGTCTCAGTTTCAGGTTGTTTTGTTGGATTGGTGGCTTTCTTATGTCCGTCAGCTTCAAGACTCCTTTCTCTCCTTATCTTTTTACCTTACTTTCAGGGAATTCAATTCATAGGCAAATCTTTTATCCAAAAAAGGTTTGTCTCAGCCGGAGGGTTTGCTACAGTTTGAAGAATGGCAAGATCATATGTTGATTTCAGAGGAATCCCTCCCTTTCTATGCAGTTTAATTCTATGTTTTGGTTTGGTCTGCTCTGTTAGGGACAATCTTGTTTTGATGGTTGTAATTCAGTTTACTCTGTGACCTCTATAGTCTCATGATCCTCGGTTCTTTTAGACTGTTTTTCTTTGTGCTAAAGGCTTTTATACAGTTTCCTTGACGACTTTCTGATTGGCTGATGTAATTCCCATGGGGATCTCAGTCCTGCAATAAGTTTTCTTCTTTGATGTTGAGTTACTGGTTTTTGGTTTATAATATATATGTTGACTTGCTGGAAGTCTGATGTAAAAATCCATTGTATAGTTTCATTCTTCTTTGGAATACAAACTATAGTCTTTTCCTGTGTGAAAAAAAAAAGATTATGATTACTAATAATAAATCAATAATTAGCGGCGAGACACTTGTCTTATCTAAGGGGCATGTCTATTTGACCATGGTGACTACTGAATCCTTAAATAAGCATACTGTCTCATGGCATTAATGAGTTGGAGTCTTTCCTCCATGAGCACATCTAGGAGGGTGATGGCTGCCTTCTACATCAGGTGCTGATCTCACTGCTCCTTTTTGCAGACGACTTGATCTTGTTGGATTCTACTCCTGAGGGCCTGTAGAAGAAGATTGATGCCTTGGCCATCTTTTGTGACCTTCAACATATGACGGTCAACCTAAGTAAAGCTAAGGTTATGATCTTCAATGCATCGAAGAAAGATCTGGTAGACATACATTTCTACTTCAAAGGGAAAGAGATTGAGATCACCACTTCTTACATTTACTCGGGAGTACAATTCATAGGGCCTCGTTTTGGTATGCGTCAAGCCCATCAGCCCAAACTCAACAAAGGTTACCCTTTTCTTTTCCCTCATTGAGAGACAATGTTTCCAGAGTTAGTTTCAGGACATCTTGTCCAAACTCTACCTCATGAAGGCGGTTATTAGGCCCACAACTCTCTATGGTTCTGAGTTTTGGGGGCCCAACTTGTTAAAAATAGATTGGGCCCAAACAGAGAGAGTCTAGACCTTGCTTCTTAGGTGCATCATCCGATGCAAAACATACAGTTTTGCATCCCATTATTTAGACAGAGTTTGGTGTCCATCCCTTTTGCCTCAAGGTCATCTTTCACTTGGTCTCCTTCTTTCATAGATTTAGAGCTTTCAGACATTCAACCATTGGGAGAGACAAATACATCTACCTTGCACTTTGTTCCTTGAAGGCCATCGCTTTGGCTCACCCCTTTGGCCGAGCACGAGGTTGGTATTCAAAGGCATCTCGACTTCTCCAGTCAGTGACCATTTCCTTGGAGCGCCTTCCCCCGTTCAAATTCTTCCATGATACGCCGCACCATCTCTTGCCACCTACACAGGTACTGAATCGTTCCATTAGAGAGGATATTTATAGTGTGTACATTCAGGTCACTTGGATGTCGCCTTCGACAAGGCTGGGCTCGATGTCCTTTTACCTTGAACACTTCTTGGAGCTATAGAATGGCATCATCGTCCATCCCCTATACACGTGCAGGCTTTGGATGCACTCTTTCAAGATTCCTTTGGGACAACTTCGAGTGGGATCTCATCGACTTCGGCTGGAGATCGACCATCACATACCACGATTTGATAGGATCTGTTAGATGTGTCACCTACATGAGCTAGAGACAGAGGTGCACCTCATCTTTAGGTGCCCCCTATACGATGAGATTAGAGGATGTTAACACTGCCTCTATAGAGACTCAAGAGGTTCTTTCTCGACTTTCTTTCGACATTAGGACCAAAAAATTTCTAGCCCTCTTTTTCAGGGAGATATTCAACCACAGATCTCAGTTCCTACACACCCCGCCTCGCCTTGGGACTACCGGGAAGATCACGTCATAGTACATACTTCCATCTTGATTAGTCAAAGCAATGCAACAAGCGGCGAGATGAGTGCCATAGTACTTCAGATAGTAGAGTGGTGAGACCTTGGGCCAACCCTCAGCCTCCCTCCCTTGGAGATCGATCAATATCTTTGAGCCTGACTCGGAGGTGCTGGACAACACATCAGTCCACACACCCTCAGAGCGTCAGAGGGACTAGTTCCTAGCGGATCCGGTGCAGGGCACCTCTCGCTCGTTGGTTCCCTTCCCAGCGCCAACAGAACAGTCAGAGATCTATCCAGAGTTTCTTTCCTTCGACCTCGAATGCTAGGAGTATTCCTCGCTCCTACATCTTTCTTAGGATCGTACATCGTGATTTGGTGGCTCCATAGGACTTCGATAGTGATAGTGAGCCAGGGCCCTAATCGCTTCCATCCCCACCGACTATTAGACTTAGATGATCTTGACTTCATCGACATCATTTCTTGTCTTCTCCCACATCACTGTGCCTTATCACGGATCTATACATGTTTATGAGTACGTCTTATTGCTTGTATCTTCTTTCTTTATTTTATTCTATATTAGGTTTAGCTCCAGCATTATTTAGGAGTTATGTTTGCACTCCCACATTCTACTCATACTAATTGTATCCTTTTAGTCCCATTGACCACTTTTGTGGTCATTCATAAAGTGATCTTATCTTATTTTATCTTATCATTTAACCATTATATATTATATGTATTTATTACTATCCTATATGGATTTTTGTTTATTGTCTTTCCTATGTTGGATATTTGCTAGGAAATGAACTTCATTTCATTTGGTATCACAGCTTCTTTTTTGATATTTCGCTTTTAGCCACACTCAAAATTTTAAAGTTTCCATGAAACCTGGTCATTGGCCAGTTCATCAATGTTAATTTTTCCGAACTTTGGTCTTTAACCACGATCCGACATTTGGCCACATTCATTCTTATCAAATTTTCTCAGATCTTGGTCTTTGACCACTGCTGGCTTGGCCATTTTACAGTTCAAAAATCCAATTATATATGAAAAAGAAAAAAGAAGTCCGCTTCACATTCATGCAACTAATCTTTGTTAAAAGAAAGATTATATCCATTGCAACTTGGAAAACATAACACTTTTATGCCCCTATAGCTTCTTAGTTCCATAGGCTTTTTGTATAGACTTGGGAAATACAAAGGTGTAGAAACACGAAATGAAAACAGAGGCTGCGCTACCAGTGTGTGCATGGAGAAATATGTGTGGTTGTCGCGTTGTTCTGGAAAGGAGCTGTCTAAAGGGCTTAATCACCACCGAGCATTAAATCAGATGCAATCTCTAAAGCCACAGGCTAGAATTATAAGGGTTATTGAAAAATAGCACCATGGAACCACTATCTAGGTGACATCATTATACAAATTCGTAGTAGGATGCTGCTGTTGCCAATCATATCTTGCGGATGAGAGATTGGCTGCTGCCGTCAATAACTAGCCCACTGTAACAGCTGCCAAAGAGGAGTCGCTACCAAGGTTAAATTTGATGGGCACCCCTACCTACCGAGTAAATATTTAATGACGGTATTTTTTTTTCAACGCTGCCCTTTACATGACGTTTGATATTTAATTTTGCCTATCAATTACAGACTGTGTCAATTAAAGACTATATTATATGTTATTTTGTTCAATTTGCTTGTTAGAATCCACATTGCATTACTTATTATTTCTAATAGAATGTATAACAAAACTATTATAAAATTGCATTTGGCATAACATCATCAAACTGAGAAAAATTATACAAAATATTTGATGTGTTCTGCATCCTATAGCATACAACACCTTTAGAATATTGAGCTGAGGCAAGTATGGACAGAAGTTAGGCTTGTCAATAAGTATATACTTGTTGATGGGTATCCGCTACCTGCTTCAAAGTTCAGACTAGATAGGGACCTGCTGTCATAGCTCTGTTTATTCATTACCTGCTTCAAAGTTCAGACTAGATAGGGACCTGCTGTCATAGCTCTGTTTCCTCGTTATTCTAGTAGGTTTCCACAAAGAATATATGATGCTTAAAGCGGAGAGACACTGCTTCCTGTTGCGGTAGCCAGGCTAAACTGAAAATAGGTACACACATGCTAGAACATCCAGGATATAAAGAGGCAACACTTTGCAAATTTTAATAATAAAGAAAAGTAGCCTATAGGCCATCATAAACCCGTGGCTCCTTCCTTTGGTTATAACTCATATGATAGTAGCATAATTCGGTAGTATTGGCTTTTTATGTACGGAATTTTTGAACAATTGGAAATTCTTTGGTGTTGGTGTAATATGGATACAGATTATTAGAAGTTTATTTTAAAAAACCAAAATACCAAATTTTAGTTATTTAAACATTACAAAATAAATACGATTCAATTTCATACTTGGTAATTCAATTTTCATACTTGGTGAAGTTTATTTTAAAAAACCAAAATACCAAATTTTAGTTATTTAAACATTACAAAATAAATACGATTCAATTTCATACTTGGTAATTCAATTTTCATACTTGGTAATTCAATTCATAATGGTAAATATTTCTTACTTTGTTATTAAATAATTATTAATAATTAACAATCTTCTCATAAATAATTATTAATAATTAAGAGTATTCTCTCTCACACTCATCTCATTAAATTTTTTGTTTTTTAAATAGTAATTTTGGTTATAATATTTATAATATATTGATGCATATTTAATTAAAAATACTATATATAAGAAATCTATTACCTTATTTTATTTGTATTGGATTTTTTCATTACTTATTTTTATATCAAATCATCCGTATTCGTACTCAATTCATGTTGTCATAACTCATATTATAGACGTCCATTTTGGCGATGGCCTTCCTTTTTATTATAGCATGAGAGGCTAGCTTACTCATAGTCTCATACTATACAGTGCATTTTTCATTTAAGTGGCAGCATATGGCTGTCAATATTCTATTCTTCAATATTTTTATGATATATAGATACATATAAATGGAGACGGGAAAATTTTCAACTTGTCTTACAAATGGACTGTTTTGAAGATTAACTATTATTGACGTGAAGATTTTAAAATTAAATATATTTAATGGTTAAATAATTGAAAAACAGGTAAATACCCATCAAATTTAACCCTTGGTTGCTATAGTTTTGGGCACGTGGAAATAGGCATAGGAATCTGCAAACCATCGACCATCATCAAGAGAGTTGCACTCAGATTCGATTCAAGTTCCACTTCCTACTTTAACGTTCTATCAAGGGTTGGAGATATTAATTGAATATTAAAACCACTGTCCCATAGTCCCATCAATTCGGGAGGATAAAAGTATATAGGGTTAGATTAATAAAAATAAAAGAAATTTAATAAGCATGGAATTGTTGCTAAAAATTACGTTGTCGAAGGTTAGTATTTTTCTAATTACACGTACAAAAGTATAAAAACATTAATACATGGTTGGAAGTTCCAAGTTATAAAAGGGCTGGGTTTCTCTTGTGATGACACATCTTTCATGGATAGATTTCTTCTTTGATCTTGGTATATCTCTTTGAAGTCATTGAATATGGTATGGAGGTTATGATGATGGTTATCTTGGCATAGATCTTGATGGTTATAGTTGGATAGATCATGGTATTATGTATGACCTGATTTAATGTAAATGATGGAACATGGAAATGAAATATTTTGATGGTTTGTTTCTAGGCATTATGGGGAATTGAACTTGAGGTATGCACAACTTGATGTAGTGATAGAAACATGGACAATGATACAGGAACGAGGACAATGATACATGTATAGGGACAAAGATATAGGTACAGGTTGTCAGAGATAGTGATATAAAGATCATTACAGATTGTTTCTTCTATTCATATCAAGACAACAAGACGAGGCAAGGATAGGAGATTGCAGTCTCCTTTTGGTTGGTGCCCGAGAATTGTAACTAGTGCTCATTAAGGATTACATTCCTCTCTACAGGTTAGAGCCTGTGACTTTAGGGGGTTGTAGCCTCTTTTCGATTGGAGCTGATAAACTAGGGGGTTGGAGCCTCCTAGTTGGTGCTAGAAAATCAGGGAGTTGGTGCTGGTAAACACATTGAATGTAATCTTCATATTATAAACATCTTTTGTGGTTTTATCTCGTTTGGGTTTCCATATTAAATATCTTATGCAATGTGTATGATTCTTATGTGATGGTGAATGATATTGTTAATGGTTAATGTTACATGTTAAAAGTGGTAAAAAGTGCCCAATACTGATTCAACCCCCCTCTCAGTATTGCTGAATATTCCAACAATTGGTATCATAGTAGCTTCCTTCAAGATAGTTTAACCACTGGAAGGTAGATCATCATGGAGAAGTATGCATAATATTCTAAGGTTTGATCACCATTATTTGATGGATTGAGTTATTCTTTTTGGAGCATAAGGATGAAGTTATTCTTGTAGTCATTGGGACTTGATGTTTGACAAGTTGTAGTAAATGGATACACTCCACCAGAGAGAGATCCACCTGCAGGTTTTACTGAAAGAAGACTTTTGGAATGCAATTCAAGGGCCATGAGTGCTATTTTGGGAGGCTTAGTAGGTTCATAATTTGTCAAGCTTATGCATTTTACCTTTGGAAAAGAAATATGGGACAAGCTAAAAATTGTGTACAAAGGAAATTCCAAAGTCAAAGGCGCCAAGATGCAAACCTATCGAAGACATTTTGCATACCTGAAAATGAAGGAAGATGAAGACATTGCAACTTATTTTCTTCGAGTAGATGAAATTGTGAACACCATGAGGGGTCTAGGAGAAAAGATTGAAAATTCAGTGATAGTCCAGAAGATTCTCAGATCTCTTCCAATGAGGTTTGACTCTAAGATATCAGCCCTAGAAGAAAGAGAAGATCTAGATAAGTGTGGATGAATTACATGGAATTCTTATAACATATGAAATGAGAACAAAACAAGAAAACCCGACTAGAAGGGAAGTGTTGTCTCCTTTCACACACCTGGGGGAATGTGGCAGAAATCTTCAAGTCACTTGGTGTGTCCTTGGGGCAAGTCTTGAGTCAAGGCTGTCACCTTGTTCTTGAATCTTAATCAAAGCCGAGGGGGGTCGACCCTATTAAATTCTAAGGCTGTTAAGGCTTAGTGTGATGATGATTAAGTTACTTAGGAGTTTGGTAAAAAAGAAATACTGGAACAAGATATTTGCAATTATATTTAAACAAAACATCATATAGAATCACTTAACACATGATATATAAAGCATATAGAAGCAAATGATTGTATGATGATAATAATAGTCCAAAAAATGGAGTCCGAAATAAAAAAATGTTGTTGTATTGCATGGATGTGTTGCAAATGCTCTTGTCCAGTTTTAGATTAATATGGAAGATGAGTGAATTAGATTAAGGGGAAGGGAACTCCAAATATACCCAAAAGTACGAAGAGTATGTCCAAAACCCTTATCCGATGAGATTCCACACGAGGAATATGTGGGCTGGGTCAGAGTCTTTGAGACATGTCCAACACTACACCAACAAGAGTGTATCCTGACGATGCCTCAAGGTCACTACCCAGTTGTTCCCGCTTCCTCTGTGAACTTTTCTCGCAATGGATCAAATTGAGGTGTTGGATTTTCGCCTTGGGAGGTTAATTCAAATGTGAGACTAATTAAACTAGTCACCCATGTTGCTTTTGATGCAACCAACTGATTGATCGAACCGCAGCGGTGCAGATCATAGGCAACGAAGCCTCGGTAAATTTTAAGGATTTTAAAATTGTTGTGAGTTTGCTTGTTTATTAAATCCTCAAGAATCTCTTTCAGGCTAAAGCCCTAGTCGAGAGAGAAATGAGTGTAAATTTGCGAAAAGTAAAGAACAATTATCAAAAAAGGAATAAGCAAATGTTTTCTAATTAGTCCTACCACACATCTCTTTCTCCTTTTGGGTAACTCGGGAAGTCGTGGGATTAGTATTTGTATTACTTTAACAAAATAGATGTGAATGATGTAACAAAATATAAAATCCATCAACGTATACTAGCATGCACAAAGAAACTAAACTAAAAAAAGAAAATCACAAAAAATTGACACAGACGCAAATCCCCATAGGGAGATGGGGAATGGGCTCTGAAGAGCCTACTCAAGAAATTTTATTACTCTCGGTTACAATGCTTGAAGATGAATGCTCTTTGGTCCTTGTTATTTGAGATCCAAAGGCTTGCAAAATCTTGGAAAGGAAGCCAAGGAAGTAGGGGTAACCCCTCGAAAGTTTCAGATGGCCCAAAAATCAAAATTTGGGTAGCGTTTTTTTTTTTTTTTGGTGGACCTACTAAAAAACAACAAGCATATGTTAGTCAAATGTGCCCAAAAACACTTTGGAAGTCTCTTTGGACAACACAAAAAATTTGTTAAAAAGTGCCAAGTTAAAACTATGAAAAGATGCAAAAATTAAACCAAGGAAAACAAGCTTTCCTTGTTATCTTGGCTTGTTTTTTTGAGTCAACCAATAACATTAAGCACTTAGATTGCAAGATTTGAATTTTAGACTTTAAAAAAGACTACTCACTTAACAAGCTTTTGGATCTACTTTAAAACAACATGTAAAAATGAAACCTTTCTTGAAGCTAGATCTAGTTTTAAGAAAAAGACTTGAATTATTCAAATGACTTTAGATCTATGCATGTAACTCTTATATATCAGATTTAAAAATAATATTAGCTTATAGACCACAGATCTAAGATATAAGAAAAAAGTAACCAAGGAAAGCAGTGATTTAAAATTTTAATTGGAGAAAGAGCATAAGATGTGGCTTTGTGCTCGAATGATGAACCACGAAGCTTTCCAGCGGAATGTCGAGGGACTATGTCTTGAATATGTTGGAGAAAATGAGGAAGCAAACTAGATCAACTCTTTCTCCAAACGAGGATATCTGCAACTAATCAAAGGCTTGCCAAGATGCTTGTGAGATCCGGTTAATACATATATAGAGAGATTAAAACAACATGCCAATAAACTTATTAGACATGTAAGATCTATATCTCTAAGCATGCATATACGAAAAATAATTAGCCAATAAACTTATTAACTAAGCTCTTTTCCTACCAGTTGATAGCAATCCTTCAATGCCAAATCCACAATGCTCATCCACACAATAAAACTTGACACCATCTAGCCTCCAAAGTCTTCTTTATTTCAAACAAAAAAAATATAACTATTACAATCAGCAATCCTATTCTCTATCCAACTCGAACTAATTTGGAATCAGAGGGATGTGCTTTATTTATAGCCAGAGCAAGGGGAAGTGGGTGCATCTAACACTGACAGAAGGAGTTTAATTCATTTGAGTCTAACTAGTCTAAATGAAGGAAAGTAGAACTAGAGAAAACGCTGACACCTCACTCACCTCACTCACCTCTCTCACCCAACTCCACCAACCCATCCATTAAGTGCCAACACATCCCAACGAATTGTTTGCTTCAAGAGATTGGCGTCTCTCTCCCTTCACCCACAAGTTTATCCAACACTTATTTCACATCTCTTTAAACAAATGACATGATATATCACTTACAAAAGCTTTATCCAAAGTTTTCACACCTCACATGGATGAGGGGTCCACACTTCATGCCATCGCAAGCTTTAATGGAGCTAGCGCATCCTCACATGGAGTTGACGTCATCACTTAAAACATATCATTCTCCACTTATATTTTAAACCAAAGTTTAAGTTGAACTTCACATGGAGAGGGTGGCAGGCTTTATGGGAACCCATGCCATGTCATCCCATCATTTTTTAATTGATTTTTCGACTTTTTCAACCTTGTCTTTTAGTGTCAATTTGATGCATCTTTAGCATTAAAATCTCAATTTGATGTTCTGTTAGTTAAATAATGTTCCACAAGGTGTTTTAGCCGCCCAAAACATATGAAAAGTAGCCTCTAAGGCAAAGAGGACGCTCTGAGTGTGAAAACGAGCATCCCCACACCAAAAACGAACTCTGTACACATCAATTATTACATTTTGAAGTTTTATAAATAAACCATTAAAAATTGGCCTAGTTTTGCGGGAAAATTTTAGTTTCTCGGAAATAGATGAAATTCTAGAGGAACCTAGTACACATCCATACGACTCAATTCAAATGCATACCATGTTTATAAACATTGTCATAGAGGCTCTACTAACCTTCTAAGGCCTAACTACCAAGACGACTACCCAACTTTGGAGGTGTGAGTGAAAAACTTAGAAATTATTAGTCATTTGTTCAACAACCAATAATAACCAAGGGAAAAAACTCTCTGGGCTAGCCGGCTTGATGTCTAAGTCTATGAAGCCGAGCCTTTTATAAAATTGACCATGCTAGCACATTTTTCACAATTTTCCCAAGGGGGGTATGAACATGTCTTACAAAAAAAATAAGAAAAACTTCCCAGAAGAAGCCTTGCTAACTTCTGAATTCTGAAGAATGAACAAGTAGACTTGTTTTTCTTTGCCGTCTCACTTAATACAACCAACTAAGCATGACTTAGTAGGTAACATGGCAAATTTCAAGGCTTCCAAGAAGGCAAGGAATAATAAGCAAAAAACAAAATCATGTTCGTGTTCCAGTTGCAGTGATGACTTAGACGATGAAGAAGTAGCAAATTTTGTGAGAAAGTTAAAGTGAGGAACTGGCAAGTACAAATGGAAGCTTCCTTTCAAATGTTTTAACTGTGGTAAAATTGATTATTTTGCTTTCAAGTGTCCGTATGCGAAAAGGTCAGATAGTGATGAAGAAAATGAAAAGAAATATCAAAAAATGAACAATAGATTTGTGAGAAGGAAGAGTCTATATTCAAAGGAGGATAGTTCCTCATCCAATGAAGAGGATGATAGTGACGATGACTCAGGAAAAGTGCTTTTCATGACTTTAGAAGAAATTGCTAATGATGATGATGAAGACTATGTGAATGGAGAAGTAGATCTTGAGGCATAATTGATCACTGCCTGAAGTAAACTAAAGAAAGAAAGGAAGAAAAAGAAGTTACTCAAAAATGAATTGGGTGAATTGAAGGAAAGCTCCAGAAGCAACCCTAAAGAGACAAATAAGATATTTATAGATCTAAAAATTCAGTTGGAAGAAGCGAAAATAATCGAAGAAACATTTAGAAGAAGACTGGAAGAAAATGAGAAGATACAGGAAGAGTTGGAAGAAGAAATAATCTCTCTCAGGAAGGAATCACAAAAGAAGGACATCCGACAAAACTTTGTTAATAGCACCAAAATATTGGATGAAATTATTAGCAGCCAAAGGCCATTCTATGATAAATTTGGTCTTGGATACAAACAAAATGATGAGAGTTCAAGCTCTATGATGACTAAAGGTAAAGAAATACAAAGAAGTTATGCAGATGTTGTACATGGTTTCGAGCCTCAGAAAGCAGTGATAAACAAGAATCCCGAAGAACATCGTGCAGGGAAGCAATCACCGACAATAACACAGTTTCAAGATTCTAACTTCAGAAGATCCGCACCAACTAGAAGGCCTTCTACATCCAGGTACCAAAATATGCTTTGGCAGATGTTATTCTTGCAATAATTTTGGGCATAACGCTATAAATTGTAGAGCCTATCTAAGGGGTAGAAACACATGGAATAGAAATGGCTATGAAAACTTCAGGAATCATGATGAGAAGCCTCATAAGGAATTTGATAGAAGTTATAACAAATTTGGAGCTTTGAATTATGAAATTGAATGCTACAAATGTAACAACTTTGGACATAGTAAAAAATTGCAGAAGTAGAATGACAATGTTGTCAAAGGAAACTAGGTAATTTCCAGAACAAAAGAGAACTTGGGTGAAGAAGCAAAAAGACTTATAGATCGATGAATGTGGACTTGCCGTACAAGCTCAGGGCAGTATAAGTAAATGGTGTGTTGATAGTGGATGTTCAAAGCATATGATAGGTGATAAAAACAAATTTGTGTCATTAAGGAAAGAAAATGAGTGATCTGTAACATTCGACAATAACAACTCAGCCAAAATTGTGGGAAAATGTACAGTTAGTCTTGGAAACAAAGATGCTTTGCCATAAAATGTTCTACTTGTTGAAAACATGAAGCATAATTTGTTGAGTGTTAGTAAAATGTGTGACCAGGGACGCACATCCCTATCCAATTCAGAAGAATGTGAAACCAGGAGAAAAGGATTAGGTAGACTTGTGGCAACAACAACTAGAAATCCAAACAACATATACATCTTGAATGAAATTTGAAAGGAAAAATGTTGTTTGGGTAAGGAAGATGAAAGTTGGATTTGGCACAAGAGATTGGGTCATATAAACTTTGACAATCTTGTCAAGCTCAACAAGAAGCAGGCTGTAAAAGAAACACCACAAATCACAAAACTAGCTAACACTTTGTGCAAGCATTGTCAGCATGGGCAAAAACAAAGGTTCAATTCAAGACAAAGGAATATGCCACTACAAAGCCATTGCGAATTGTTCATACTGATCTATGTGGGCCAATAAGGACAAACGGACTAAATGGTGTGCAATACTTAACGTTGCTCATTGATGACTATACAAGAATGACATGGGTGTGTTTTCTCAACAAGAAATTAGAAGCATTCAAATGTTTCAGGATATTCAAGGAAATGATTGAAAATGAATTGATTTGAAAATCAAGACCTTAAGATCAGACAATGGCGGTGAGTTCACCTCAAATGAATTTTGGTATTTTTGTGAAGACCATGGAATAAAAAGAGAATTTCCAGCAGCTGGAACTCCTCAACAAAATGGAGTTGTTGAAAGGAAAATAGGACTGTACAAGAAATGGCAATAACGATGATGAATGAATCCAAGATACTTGAAGTATTTTGGGTACAAGCAGTACATACAACTGTTCACATATTGGAGAAAGCACTGCTTATAAGTAATAGTGATCAAACACCATATGGACTATGGAAAGGAATACCGACCAATGTCAAACATTTCCGACATTGCTTTACAGAGCCTTTTTCAACTTACATACATGAGTCGCTTTGTCTTCGACTTCAAATCCTTGTGGTTGTTCGATGTAAACCTTTGTTGATGAAATTGTCATTGATGCCAACATGGACTTGCAGTGGCCCCACATATTAAGACAAAGGAGAGATGAAGACAAAAGGGGAGCATGCTCATTGGGGGAGCATGATTTGTTGTCATTAATGACAAAGGGGGAGATTGTTGATGAAATTGTCATTGATACAAACATGGACTTGCAGTGGCCCCATAGATTGTCATTGATGACACCAAATCCCACATGCAGTGCCTTGGACCCCTTACAGAGTGGGTTTGTTCCTTGAAGCACCTTGTACCAAGTTGACAAGGTTCCTGCATCCACAAGACTGAATTTTGATGCCACCACCTTGCTGATGGTGTTGAAGACCCTGGAGATGGTCTTGAAGCCCTGATAGACGACGGAGAAACCCTAGATGGGTTGGAGAAGTATTAATGACCCATTCTTTGGTCATTCATGCTTTGATGGTGTTATAGTACCCAAAAAGAAGACCTAGCTAGCCCACATGTGATGTCATGATGGATATTGACCCTTGAGGGTCTCTTGGTGTGGTTGAAGAAGCCTAAGAAGCCCTAAAGAATTCCTTTGACCCACATTGAGTGGTTTGATGACCTTACAACCCTTGTTGGGGTCATGGAGCTCTTATATGATGTTGGTGACCTTGTATGGTCCTTGACAGGATATGAAACCCATGAACATGTCTTTGGCTTGGTAAATAAGGTCTTGAAGAAGCCTTTTGACCCACACACTAGATGGTTTAATTGTCTTGAAGAAATGAAGATGATGTGGGCATTTGGGGTATTGGAACCTTTGGGGATGGACCTAGAGAAAAATGAAGATAAAGGCACCCACACACATTGGCTTAATGTTGAAGCACAAGATGGCACTTTGCACATGGCATGGGAGGCCCCATGCAACCCCATAATGATGACATGGCTTGTGGTGACCTTATATGGTTTGCATTATCATTGGAGGTTAACTTTTGAAAAGTATAAAACAATAAAGCAAGACCTAATCACATCAAGGTTGACCGTTTAAGGTGGTAAAAATTTGGATGACAAATTGAAGTAAAAAATTAAAATTAAAATTAAATATTCAAATGACAAATTTGAATTTAAAATTTAAAATTCAAAGTCAAATAACATAAAATAAACTTACCTTGNTCTAAACTTCATTTTGTACACACAATTTCGGAAATAGCTTTGAGAAATTTCTGATCTGTGCATCGAGGAAACAAATTTTTACAGTCAACAAAGAGCAGTAAGGAGAAACCAATGAATTTTTTACAGCAATTTGATTTTTTTTATGCCCTAACTTCTTGGCGAAGAAAAATTTCGTGGGAGCAGATGTAGCAATAGTAAGGAGCAGCCAATGAATTTTTTTATAGGAGTCTGATTTTTTTTATGCCCTAACTTCTTGGCTAAGAAAATTTTTGTGGGAGAAGATGTAGCACCAATGTAGCAAGAGTTAAAGGAGTGTGTTGAAGAGTGAATTGCCAAATTATGAACTTAGCAACATCATGCTTAAAACAATCCCGAATGTTTGAAGATGACAACCCTATGATGGAGACAACCTTCTTTTGAATAATACTTTTGATGCCTTCTCTTGCTGCAAATATGAGTTTATGACTATTTTGGAGGCTTGTCCACAGTCCTTAAACCATAATTTTGTAGTATCTTATTTTTTAATATATTTGGGCAACCTATAGGTGGATTTTGGATGAAATTGATTGAAATTCGGAGGTAGCAATAAACCCTAACCCTAACAGCAAAACACAGATCCAAACCGTAGAGAATATGTAGCAACAACAAATGTAGACGAGTTGAGAAGGGCTTGTGGACTGTGGAAATTCGTGTGCAATAGAGGTACATATCTTGAAGACACTCGGTGATAACAACAACAGATTGTTTGTGTCTGAATTGTTTGTCAAATTGTTTGTTCGTGAGGTTTGATTTGGAGTAGATCCAAATCTCCAGAAGTATCCAGGCCTGAATTATTTTTCAAAGAAATAACAACCCTATTAGGGCCATCCTCAAGTCACCTGAACCCTGCTTGGGGTTATCTGCATGTTTTGAGAGCCCAACTCACGGATAACAACAACGGATTACAACAATAGTATGATGATGGATTTCTACACTAGGATGATGCCCGAGTATCTGACTTATTCTCAGCAGTACTAGTTTTTCCTTGAGGCCTGTGTATGAAGTCTGTATGATTTGTCACCATGATGAGTATGATGAAGCACAATCAAGTGAGTATGAACAGTAATAAAGATGCAGTGGTACAGTGCATTGATACGATGACGTAGATTGAAGTATGTATACAATAAATGCTTTTTCCTTGACAAGATTATAGTATTGATGTGAGACATATGCATATACAGTGGCATATATGAATTGATGATGATATAAAGTCAATGATGCAGTGCATACAAAGAACAGTGACATAAGTGCTTAAGTATATACAGTGGTGTTTTGATGAGGATGATGGTGTCTTGATGCCTATTTCTTATGATGATATTGATATGCTATTATGATAAAATGCATAGTTGAAGTCTGATATAAACCCTATGATGATGTACACTTGTATATTTGTTTCTTATCTATTAATGACGATAAGTTGTTAATGCAGATGATGCTTGAGCAACATAAGGGAAGACCTTTGTGCTTGACATGATCCTTGAGCACTACAGCTAATGATCACTGAGAGCAGCCAGAAAGGTCGATGAGCAACATCAAAGATTGACTAGTAGTGATGAGTAGCGTTGACCAACAGAAGACGAACATAGATTGATGAGCAGAGACTGAGCAACATGTATTGATGAACAAAGAAGATTGAGAAGAGTGTTGCAACTGTGTTGATGAGAGTGATGAACAAATTGACAAGCAAATGATGATGAGCAGAGATGGTTGAGAAGTATATTGATGACAATAAGAGATTGGCATCAATCTTGCAAGTAGTGACTTGCACTTGAGGATTGGACTCCTCAAACCATTCTTAGTTGGAGCTAAGAAAACTAGTCCGGGTCCTGTTACATAGTTGGTGCTCTTCTTATTAGTTTGTGTTGATTGTAATTGAGAAGATTATTGTCTTCCATGTACAATTAATAAAGATCAAAATTCTAAATATTCTTGTGTCTCCTTTGATGTGATGTTTATGCTTATGACTTATGGTTGACTTATCAGATGCATATGATTATGTGATAAATGCTTGATATAATTTGATTAAATAAAAGAAGGTAAAAGTTTATAAATTTCTCTCACACTGATTCACCCCCCTGTTAGTGTGGCCATTGTGTCCAACAATTGGTATCAGAGCAGGCCTTTGTCACAAACCTAACAAGCTTGAAGGAGATCCTTAGACACAATGGAAGAAAAAGAAGAATCATCAAGCAATGATGTGCCTATACTTGATATGATAGATTATTTCAGTTGGAGAAGAAAAATGAAGGATTATCTGAAGAAGTTTGACATTTGGGAGACTGTGATCAATCCACCTGCTCCATCAAACAAGAAGGGCAAATCAACTGCACATAAGGAAACAAAGAAGGACAATACTACAACCTTGAAGTTCCTCATGGATGGACTTCCCAGCTTAGTGAAGGAAAGTGTAGGAGAGTACACTTCAGCCAAAGACCTATGGTTAAAGTTGGAAAGCGAGTATCGGAAGGAAAGATTAGAACTTGAAAAGATAGATAAATAATCAGAAGACAAGCCCACTGAAGAGGCCAATCAAGAAGAAGACACACAAGAAGAGGACTCTAGTAAATGTATGGACTCTTGTGATTGCAATGATGGCTTGTGTGATGAAATTGAAAAGGTTCTTGCAGATGATAATGAAGGGCTATCAAAGGTCGCACATGAGATGCATCTCACGTTGTTGAATGTTGATATCAGAGCCAATTGGTTTCTGAACACAGTAAATTTAAACCTTAGTGACTTCACGAAGTTCAAAAAGAAAATCTTGGACTCCTTGAACGAATATCAACAAAAGACCATAACAATAAAAGTGCTGCTTGTGAAGCTCAAAAACAAGGACAAAGAGTTGCGGGACAAGGATGCTGAAATTGAAAAACTAAAGATTGAATTGACCAGTCAAAAGGAAGAACCAGAAAAGCCTGTTGAAGTGCTTGAAGAAACTAGAGAGGTCAATCATGATTTGAAGACTCAGTTGGAGGAAGCCAAGAGGATAGAAGAAACCCTGAAAATTCAGCTTGAATAAAAGGGGGAGACTATCCAGAAGCTGGAAATGGAGGTAGTTGGTCTCGGGAAGAAAGGTGAGAAAAATGATGCTTTTGTCAAGTTCAAGGACAATTCAACTGTCCTAGATAAGATATTGGATTACCAAAGATCTCCATGTGACAAAACTGTTCTTGGTTACAAAAGGACAAAGAAAAATTTGAAGATGACACTTGGTCTACGAAGATTCCAGAAGCAGGACCATCAACGTCCAAAGCTTCTCCTCATGCACCTGCACATGACAACAAGGAATTTGGAAGTTCAAATATGAAACAATGAGTTAGGTCTATTCCTCAAAGAGAGATCTGAAAAGAAACGACTCCAAGACCCAAGTATGAAAGTGGTTTTGACAGGTTATTGTTATTTTTGTTCTAACTTTGGTCATAAGGCTATGGATTGTAGGTTCTATGGAAGAAGAAGGGTTGGGAGCCCCAATGACTCAGTTAGATGTTTGACATGTAATCAAGTCGTACATGTTGCTGCCACATGTCACACATTAATATGCTATACCTGAAGTGGGTTTGGCCACAAAGCCCAAGAATGTGCAAGTCAAAGAAGTCAACCAGGAAGGAGTCGTTCATATACATCAGCAAGAAGATTTGAATATCATAAGACACATGCCCACAGTCAGGGACACTCTCAGGCATGGAGACATGAAGTTGATCAAAGATGTGTTGGAAGTTCCAACAACTCAGTAAGGTGCTGGACATGTAACCATGTTGGTCACATTGCCGCATAGTGTCGTACGATGAGGTGTTGTAGTTGCAGTGGACTTGGGAACAAAGCTCAAGATTGTTGGAGTACACAGAAATAACCCTTGAGAATTTTCTTATACAACTCATCAAGGAAAGCCAACATAGATGAAGGAAAAAATGCCAAGAAGCAAGTGTGGATGAAGAAGACCGAGCAGTTGCATATAGGAGAGGTTGATCAGAGCAGGGAGGATGGCTTCCATATGGCAAGCCGAGTGTAAGGTCTCTCAAAGACCTTAGCACACCTCGAGTTCATGAGGCTGGAGTATGAACTCAAAGAAGAAAGGATGATTACTTCAGGCATACATATAGGTCCTAGGATCATGCATATTGACAGGGAGAGCAGTGAACATTAATTAGTGATTTCAGATACAGGTATGTGGTCACCCTTTGCCTGATACCAAAGGGGTAAAGATGAATACAAAGGAGAGATGAAGACAAAAGGGGAGCATGCTCATAGGGAGAGCATGAGTTTTTGTCATCAATGACAAAGGGAGAGATTGTTGATGAAATTGTCATTGATGCCAACATGGACTTGCAGTGGCCCCATAGATGAAGACAAAGGAGAAATGAAGACAAAAGGGGAGCATGCTCATAGGGGGAGCATGAGTTGTTGTCATCAATGACAAAGGGGGATATTGTTGATGAAATTGTCATTGATTCCAACATGGACTTGCAATGGCCCCGCAGATGAAGACAAAGGAGAAATAAAGACAAAGGGGAGCATGCTCATAGGGGGAGCATGAGTTGTTGTCATCAATGACAAAGGGGGATATTGTTGATGAAATTGTCATTGATGCCAACATGGACTTGCAGTGGCCCCACAGATTGTCATTGATGCCACCAAGTCCCACATGCAGTGCCTTGGACCCCTTAAAGAGTGGCTTTGTGCCTTGAAACACCTTGTACCCACAAGACTGAATCTTGATGCCACCACCTTACTGATGGTGTTGAAGACCCTGGAGATGGTCTTGAAGCCTTGGTAAACGATGGAGAAACCATAGATGGGTTGGATAAGAATTAATGAACCATTCTCTAGTCATTCATGCTTTGATGGTGTCATAGTACACTAGAAGAAGACCTAGCTACCCCATAGGTGAGTTCATGAAGGATATTGACGCTTGAGGGTCTCTTGGTGTGGTTGAAGAAGCTTAAGAAGCCCTAAAGAAGTTCGTGAACCCACACTGAGTGGTTTGATGACCTTGCAACCCTTGTTGGGGTCATGGAGTTTTTATATGATTTTGGTGACCTTGTATGGTCCTTGACAGGATATTAAACCCATGAACATGTCTTTGGGTTGATAAAGAAGACATTGAAGAAGCCTTTTGACCCACACACTAGATGGTTTAATTGTCTTGAAAAAATGAAGATGATGTGGGAATTTGGGGTCTTGGAACCTTTGGGGATGGCCCTAGAGAAAAAGGAAGATAAAGGCACTCACACACATTGGCTTGATGTTAAAGCCCATGATGGCACCTTGCACATGGCATGGGAGGCCCTATGCAACTCCATGATGATGACATGTCTTGTGGTGACCTTATAGGGTTTGCATTATCATTGGAGGTTAACTTTTGATAAGTATAAACCAATAAAGCAAGCCCCAATGACACAAAGGTTGACCATTTAAGGTGGTAAAAATTTGAATGACAAATTGAAGTAAAAAATTAAAATTAAAATTAAATATTCAAATGACAAATTTGAATTTAAAATTTAAAATTCAAAGTCAAATAACATAAAATAAACTTACCTTGGTCACCCTACAATTTGGCCTCAAATAAAAATAAAAATAAAATAAAATATTTTTTTATGACAGTTTGGCCCAGTGGAAAATGAGTATAAATAACCTATATAAACTTCATTTCGTACACACAATTTCTGAAATAGCTCTGAGGAATTTTGGATCTGTGCACCGAGGCAACGAATTTTTATAGTCAATAAGGAGCAGTAAGGAGCAGGCAACATATTTTTTATAGCAGTCTGATTTTTTTTATGCCCTAACTTCTTGGCTAAGAAAAATTTCGTGGGAGCAGATGTAGCAACAGTAAGGAGCATTTAACGAATTTTTTACAACAATCTGATTTTTTTATGCCCTAACTTCTTAGCTAAGAAATTTTTTGTGGGAGCAGATTATTAGCAGCAATGTAGCAACAATTAAAGGAGTGTGTTGAAGAGTGAATTGCCAAATTCTGAACTTAGCAACAACAAGCTTAAAACAATCCCGAATATCTGAAGATGATAACCCTAAGATGATGACAACCCTATGATGGATACAACCTTCTTTGGAATAATATTTTTGATGCCTTCTCTTGCTGCAAGTTCGAGTTTATTACTGTTTTGGAGGCTTGTCCACAGTCTTTAAACTATAATTTTGCAACATCTTGTTTTTAATATATTTGGGAAACCTATAAGTGGATGTTTGGATGAAATTGATTGAAATTTGGAGGCAACAATAAACCCTAACCGTAACAGCAAAATACAGATCCGAATTGCAGTGAATATGTAGCAGCAATAAATGCAGACAAGTTGAGAAGGGCTTGTGGACAGTGGAAATTCGTGTGCAGCAGAGGTACATATTTTGAAGACACTCGGTGATAGAAACAACTAATTGTTTGTCAAATTGTCAAATTGTTTGTTTGTGAGGTTTGATTTGGAGTAGATCCAAATCTCCAGAAGAATCCAGGCCTGAACTATTTTTCAAATAAAGAACAACCTTGTTAGAGCCATCCTCAAGTCACCCAAACCCTACCCGGGGTTATCTGCGTGTTTTGAGAGCCCAACTCACGGATAACAGTAGCAGATTACAACAACAATATGATGATGGATTTCTACACTAGGATGATGCCCAAGTATCTGACTTATTCTCAACAGTACTAGTTTTTCCTTGAGGCATGTGTATGAAGTCTATATGATTTGTACACCATGATGATTATGATGAAGCACAATTAAGTGAGTATGAACAGTATTAAAGATGCACTGGTACAGTTCATTGATATGATGACGCAGATTGAAGTATGTATACAATACAATGTTTTTTCTTTGACAAGATTATAGTATTGATGTGAGACACATGCATATACAGTGGCATATATGAATTGATGATGATATAAAGTTAATGATGCAGTGCATACAGAGAATAGTAACATAAGTGATTAAATATATACAGTGGTTTTTTGATGAGGATGATGGTGTCTTGATGCCTATTGCTTATGATGATGTTGATATGCTATTATGATAACATGCATAGTTTAATTTTGATATAAACCCCATGATGACATACGCTTGTATATTTGTTTCTTATCCATTAATGATGATAAGTTGTTAATGAATATGATGCTTGAGAAGCATAAGAGAATACCTTTGTGCTTGACATGTTCCTTGATCACTACAACTGATGATCAATGAGAGTAGCCAGAAAGGTTGATGAGCAACATCAAATATTGACCAACAGTGATGAGTAGTGTTGACCAACAGAAGACGAACAAAGATTGATGAGCAGAGTTTGAGGAGTAGGTATTGATGAACAAAGAAGATTGAGAAGAGTGTTGCAGCAGTTTTGATGAGAGTGATGAACAAATTGACAAGCAGATGATGATGAGCATAGATGGTTGAGCAACAGATTGATGACAACTAGAGATTGGCATTAAGGTTGCAAGTAGTGACTTGCACTTGAGGATTGGATTCCTCAAACCATTCTTAGTTATAGCTTAGAAAACCAGGCTGGGTCCTATTACAAAGTTGGTGCTCTTCTTATTAGTTGGTGCTGATATTAATCGAGATTATTGTTGTCTTCCATGTACAATTAATAAAGATCATAATTCCAAATAGTCTTGTCTCCTTTGATGTGATGTTTATGCTTATGAATTATGGTTGACTTAGCAGATGCATATGATTATGTGATTAATGTTTGATGTAATTTGATTGAATAAAATAATGTAAAAAATTTATAAATTTATCTCACGCTGATTCACCCCCCCTCTTAGTGTGGCCATTGTGTCCAACAACCTCTTCCTCAATCACACCATTAAGGAAGGCTGTCTTTACATCCATCTGGTGTAAGTCCCATTTCATCATGGAAACAAGTGGCATGATGGTTCTGATGGAAGTGTACCTTTCTACTGGAGAAAATGTCTCTTCATAACCAATTCCATCTTTCTGAGAGAATCCTCTAGCCACAAATATTGCTTTATACTTTTCAATACTTCCATTAGCAGCATGTTTTATCTTCTAGATCCATTTTGAATATACCAGACTCTTGTTTTCTGGTTTGGGAACTATATCCCAGACATCATTCTTCATTATCGACTGGTATTCTTCCGTCGTTGCTTCAACCCATTCTTTCTTATGTGCAGCTTCTTCATAGCTGGTGGGTTCTTGATCTACAAGGTCACACATAAAAGATACATAACTGGAATATGGCTTCGATATTTTGCTGGTTCTTGTGGATCCTTCTGAAGCTCCATATCTCTCTGCTTCTTGTATGATTTCTCTTACCCAAGCAGGTTTTCTCTTTTGAGAGATATCCATAATAGGGGTTTCTTGAGGTTCTAGCATGTCATGATCTTCAAATGCTACTATTTCAGGAGAGGGTTAAAATTCTACCATTCTGGGAGGTACATCTTCTTTGTGTACTTCTTCAAGTTGACACCTTCTATATTTACTAAGAGCTGTCTCTTCATCAAATGTTACATCCCTACTAATCTCGATATGTTGGAATCCTAAGATGTGTATCCTGAAGGATTTGGAGACTTCACAGTATCCAAAAAATCTTCCTTTCTTTCCAGAAGGATCCAATTTGGTTCTTTTTTCTTTCAGAATATATACTGGGAAACCAAATATCTTGAGCTGGCTCACTTCAGGTTTCTTTCTTGTATACATCTCTTCAGGAGTCTTGAATCCAATATCATTGTGAGATAATCTATTCTGCACATATATAGGTGGTCTTCCTGCTTCAACCCATAGGTGCATAGAGAGGTCTTGGTCATGAATCTTGGTTTTCACTACTTCCATGATAGTTCTATTCTTTCTTTTCGCAACACCATTCTGCTGGAGATTATAGGGAGTGGTTAGTTCCCTCTTGATTCCCACCTCCTTACAGAATGCTTCAAATTCCTTTGAAGTGTATTCTCCACCATTATATGATCTCAGTGTCTTGATTCTCTTTTTTGAGTGGTTCTCTATCAAGGCTTTGAATTCCTTGAATTTCCTGAACACTTCACTCTTGTTCTTCAAGAAGTATATCCAAGTCTTTCTTGAATAGTCATCAATAAATGTGACATAATACTCATATCCGCTTAATGATTTGGAGGGCATAGGAACACATACATCGAAATGAATTAGTTCCAACATACCTTTAGTCTTTATTTCACTTTTCAGAAAGGGATTCTTGATGTTTTTTCCTCTTGCACATCCTTTACAAGTTCCCTCATGATCGATCTTCAAATCTTGTAACCTTGTTACCACCTTGCTCACATAGGGCAGTTCTTTGTAGTTGATGTGAGCAAGTCTCCTATGCCACAATTCACTTGAGTTGGTAGTCTCATGGACAAGGGATGTCTGGATGTCCTTTGAGATTGTACAGTCCTCATTCTTCTTCTCCAATGACCACAACATCTTCAAGTGTCTTTCCTTTGGACCGCATAAGAACTTATCTATTTATAAAAGAAACTCTGTATCCTTTCTTATATAGAGCAGAGATGGAAAGTTAGTTCTTTTTCAAACCTGGTACATACAATACTTCCTTCATCTTCATGGAAGTCCCAGATTCAATCTTGTAGCTTGATTCACCAATACCTTTGATGAGATATTGATAGTCATCTCCCAATGATACTTTCTAAGGAGAGTTCTTTTCTTCAAGTCTTGACAGAGTTTGCTTCTTTCTTGTCATGTGCTTTGAGGCACCACTATCAATAAGCCATGTATCTTCTCTAGGTGTTACAGATCTAGAGAGTGCAAAGAATAACGCATATTCTTCTACATCTTCACCTCTAGTTAGTCTCTTTCGAGGTCTTTATTCTTCTTCATTCTCATCTTCAGCTAGATGAGCATGATGTTTCTTGTTCTTCTTATTCTTCTTTGGTGATGGACACTCTATAGCAATGTGTCCTATCTTATGACAGTTGTAGCATTGATGCTTTGAGTAATCCTTCTTCTTCTTCTTTTAAGGCTTATGATTACTCTTCTTGAAGTTTGATTGTTTTCTTCCTTTAGTATGGGTTGCTAGAGCCTGATCATCTTCTCTGAGTAGAGCTTCTCTATTGGCTACTCTAGCTTCTTCTTATACGCAATCTTCCCATTATATGTCAACCTTCATACTTTATTTTATGACGCAAAGAGTCTGTATGAATGAGTCCCAAGGTCTAGTTAGACCATTGAGAGCAGTCATAACTAGTTCATCCTCATCAAGGGTGTCTCGAATAACACTTAGTTTTTCTCTGAACTAGGAGACACTTGTGAAGTAATCTTGAATTGATTCTCCTTTTCTCATATTCGTTCCCTTTAATTGAGCTCCCAGATTTATTTTTTAATTGATGTTCCTTCCCTCATACATTTTGGAAAGTGCATCATACATCTGCTTAGGTATCTTCTTTGATGACACTTGAGGGATCAATTTATCCTTAATAAAATCAACAATGATCCTTATTTCCTTGATTAGGTCTTGTTCATGCTTCTCCTCAGCTTCATCTTCCTTAGAAATTGCAACCTCATCCTTGATGTACTTCTCAAGACCATTCTTTTTCAGAATGAGACCAATCCTATACTTCCAAGATATGATGTTTTCTATGCCTTCCAACTTGTCCCTTAGTGCTTGGGGCCATCTTGTCTAATAGATCACTAAAAAATGAAATTTCTCAAAATAGAAAGCAGACCTTACCAAGAGATGTGCTTGACTGAGGTGAGTTGGTTAGTCCAATTGATTTCTGGAGAACCTAAATTTTTACCCTTCAAATCCTACTTGCAAGGTTGCAGTTCTGCAGAATTTATGGTTCTGGTTTTCTGCAGTTTTCTGGTTCATGTCCAAACTAGCGTTTGACTTTCCCGGAGATTCAACCACCCAAAAACTTTGATCCAGGGCTCAATACATGCGCTATAGGGAGGTGCAAATTTCTATGCAAGCAGATATTCCAAATTCCAACTTTTGCAGAAACCCTAATTTCTTGCGGAGAGGGAGGAGAGGGAGTTTCACCTTGTGAAAGTTGTCTTATTCAGGTTAGCTCTGATACCATGTTAGTGTTCAATTGAATTTCACAATGGTAGCATATGTAGAATCACTGAAAGAAACACACTCATAATCAGAAGATAAACACCGTATTTATCCCTGGAAACCCTCAAGGGGAAGAAAACTCAGCCAAAAATTCCTCTGTATAAGATGTATAAGATATAAGCCCCAAAACAGGTATTTTCCTCCTTGCTATTCTGTCTCTCTCTGTCTCTCTCTCTCTCTCTCCTAAGCGCTACTCAAGTGAGTGAGTCTGTATCCAAATAAGAATCACAACTCTCCTATTTATACACATTGAGCCAACTGACTTTTACCCTAAACAAGTTAACCCCACTCAAGTGTCTGGGTCGACTTCGCTTAGGAAGACTCAAAACAATATTTTATATTATTCATTAGGGTACTAATGGCCCAAATTACAATGGACGCTTTACCACATGACTCTATGATGACCAAATACAATTATAACACCCCACTAGAGGAAAAATAACATCTAGGCTTGGTTTACATCAGTAAAATACATTTGGAATATCCTTTGAAGTTACAATATTTCAACACTTGGGTGGCTTTTGTCGATTCCCTCAAGGAGGAATTCTCCCATGTTGCAAACTATGATGATTGGTACACAAGATGGACTTTGCCCTGAGAGAGAGATGAGATGGTGCTAGAGTTCACCAATATATTCCATACCTTACGCTCAAATATAGTTATCACATACTCCGAACGACACTTGGTCCTAAAGTAATTTAATGGATTATATAGGTTCATCCAAACATAAATGTATTTCCTAGATATCTCCTCACTAGGAGCTACTTATCGATATGTTGTTAAGATCGACCAAAAGTTTAAGCAAATGAATAAGCCATAGTTTGAGTTTACAAATCAACAACAATAGAAGCTTGGTAAAGGTACCCCTAACTCACAGAACGAAGGATAGAGCAAGGATGGGAAAAATCATGACAATCAGGTCAAGCCATAGGTAAAGAAGGGTAATGTGAAATAGAAGAAGAACACTGACAAGTGGTGCAAGTTCAAAAAATCCCCTAGAACAACATTAATGAATGCCACTCAAAACAATCATTATTAGATGATATTGAATCCTTAGAAATGGAATTTAGATCAGACTTTGATTTAGAGCAAGAAAAGTGAAAGAATATCATTGACGTAGAACCTAGTGCCACCATTACAACTGCAAAGAGTTATAAAAGAGAGTCGTAGGATCCATAGGAAGGGAAGTGCCTCTTCCATTCACAACTGTGGGTGAAGGGGAATTTGCTACATTTCATTATTGACACTGGTAGCAAGAAGAACTTGATCTTGGTTGAGGTCGTCAATGGATTGAAGTTGTTAACGACACCACAGCTCCAACCATACACCATTGGATGGTTGAGCCAGGGATGATATGTTCATGTTAGTCAACGATGCCGCCTATCCTACAACATCAATCCCTCAAAAAAAAGGTATTATGTGATGTTGCTCCATTTGAAGTTTGTGATGTTATTTTAGGAAAACCCTATACGTGGAAACTTCATGTTGTTTATAAATCCAATCCCGACAATGTCATTGTTACTTTGGAAGGAGAAGTTTATAGGATACCCGAGGTAGTCCTAACTACTGTAGTTTCCTTAATCTCTGCAAAGCAATGTCGGAAGGTAATCTTTCATACTGGGAAATTTGTCCTCTTCATGGTTTGTTGATAAGGAGGTTGGAAGGCCACTTCAACCACCACAACCTCAACACAAGGTCTATCTGAAAAACAAAACTAGGTGGAAAAAAATGTAGAAAAATACAGAGATATCATTGCCTCACCTAAAGTGTAACACCCGAGCCATATTTTGACTATGCATATTTATCAATTGAACATACTACACTTTATTTTCTTATCATCTATTGGACTCGACTTGGCTGAGTAAACTTTATCATGACATGATGGAGCAGAGTATATGATGTTACTATGTTTTATGATGTCATTGTGATTATGATGTTACTATGTTTACGCGGTTACGATGTCGTGATTATCATAGGATTCCTTTGTTTTATGATTACAATATATGTTTATATGTTTTCATTAATAAGATGTGAAATATATGATGTGGTACGTGGTTACCATATTATGATGTGATTGATTGAAGTATTATATGTCATGTGTCCCTGTGATGAACTTAAATTGTTACATGAAAAGAAATGGTGATAATGATATGGATCAAATAATGATTGAGTGGAAATGCTGGCTATAAATGTGTATTTTTCAAAATACTAACCCACAAGAAATAGGGGCTATGTGATAGTCGAGCACTTGACATGATATGTGGAATAAGAACTTTCTATATAGTAAACCTTAGCAATCAAAAGTGATGACACGATGACATAGATCGATAATCTCAATAGTAGTAGAGTATCAATTGATAAGGGTATAGACCCAGTATGTTGAGAGGGATGGATGTATTTCCCACCCTATGTTTCTTCAATACATGAGGTCGTGGGAGGGTTGCACTAAGACACACTCCCCATTTTATTGTGATTACAATGGTTGGATTCCAGCTAGGAGAGGCTAGGTCCGCTGTTTAGCCGATGCTATCGCTCTCAGGTTCTTATGTGGTCAAGTCGCTGAAGTCAACATCCACTTCTTTACTAGTAGAGAAAGGATAGGGAAGATGCAGATGTAGGTTAGGATGAGAGGATGTGTTAGTTAGTACTGTTGAGAGTTGGGTATCCCTTGATATCGAGTTAGTGGTAGTAGGTATCATTCCTTGTATTGATTGGTTAAGTTAATAAGAACATAAAGATAAGGATATGAAATATTAAATGGTTAACTGTTACAATAACTAATGATGCTAAAGTAATTATGTTATATGTATGCTTGTTCTACCTTCCCAGAAGATTATTATTATTAGTTAGTAGGCATGCATATGAAATGATGTTTTCTTATAGTACATATCCGACTTGTGAATACACTAGTCGTGCATGCACACTTTGCACATGTACGTTAGTAGCGATATACAAATAGTTGACATGTTAAATAATTGTATAAGTTGTCATGAATAACTAAGTTAATTGTGTTAGAGATAATGAACATTTAAGTTATTAAGCACATGTGAACATTGTAATAAGTAATTGATTAAGTGTCGTCAGTTAGAAATTGTTGTACAAGAATCGTTGTGAATAATATAATGGTATTGTTTAATTATTTAGTAAGATTGTTAAGCCCTCAAGGGTGCTTTGTTTATAAGAAACCGGGTACTGTTTTGGTGTTGGGATACTCGTGATAAACATATGACTACATATGTTGTTATTGGTTCACCA
Organism: Pseudotsuga menziesii; assembly: GCA_001517045.1. Taxonomy (NCBI): domain Eukaryota; kingdom Viridiplantae; phylum Streptophyta; class Pinopsida; order Pinales; family Pinaceae; genus Pseudotsuga; species Pseudotsuga menziesii. Next base: position 114,904 of record LPNX010276725.1, read on the forward strand.
TCTATTACTCTTTAATTATTAATTAATTATTATTATTACTTAATTAATATTAATTTAATAATACTAATATTCTTGTTTTAATGATTATGATATAAACAAAAGTTAAAAGATTGATTAATAAATTGTTAGTAGGTGAGTCTTTTCCATGTCAAAACTTAGAAGGAATATTATAATAATGGTCTAAATTAATAGATGTGATGGAACAATTTTTAAATGTTTTTTTATTTAATCTACATGACTCTTAGACTTCAATTACAAGTTAAGGAATTTTGTCATATCAAATTTCTTTTGGTAAACAATTAAGACATATACTGCCCAATTTGAAAATTCAACTAGTAAATATTATTTTATTCCAACCATACTTAAAACAAAAGCAATGACTAGAACTAACAATTATTAAACTAGGTCTAGAATAGAGAACCCTTAGGCGACATTTCCTAAAATAATAAATAAGTGTACATTAACCATTTAAAGTCCAATTAATTTACCATTTATGACATGGAAATACTCGTGAAAATAATCTGAGTAGAAATGTAATATTATATCGTAACTTACAATAATAAACAGTAAGAGGATTGAATGATTTTGGGTTCCAGGAAAGTAGGTGGAAGGAGGTGGAGTAAGCCCAAATGTTTTTGGGAGGAAGAAAAATGTATATATGGAAGTGTGAAGGGAGGAGGAAGGGTTGTATTTTCTTAGGAGAGGATTATCGGTATGTGGGCTCGGGGCCTAGGAAATTCGTCGATTTCCTAGAGACAACACAATAAGAGCTGTTCTGTAGGGTGGTTTATCATTTTTGGGGTTTCTAAGTGGTCTAAAGGGAGCTACTCCCGGGAAACTAAATAAACCATCTCCAACCTACGAAAAACCAGGTATTCTACTTGTTAACATGTTAATTTTACTTCAATTTTATAATTATCATGGCTGAAATAAATGTTGAAATTAACAACTTTATGCACAATTCCCGATTGTGCTAGAAATTTCTAGAATGCTATGATATGAATGTGGAAAACAAAAACAATGGAAAGCGAAAATATAATTTGATGCATATTATTATTAATCTCAGCTAATGAGATTGTGTACATAGAAAATAACCTTGTTGGTAGATCTAGTGCCCCTCCTAAGTGAAGAATACTACGCATGGTATTAGAGCCAGTGGCTCAAACACCAGGGCCTTAAGGGAATTTTCATGCTAAACTAAAACACAACTAACTAAGGATCATAGGTAAACTGAGCAACACCAAACCTTTTTCTGAATAGTTGTAGCATCTGCATTGGGGGCAAGGAAGAGGGACTTGAAGGAAGTGAACTTTCAGATTAAACCAAAACAAATAAAAAACATAGGATTCAATAATAGAGACAATATTAGATTTTCTAATATTGTTATTTCAAACAATTAATACAAATAGATAAGAAAATTATGTTTATGTTTAGGAACAAATTAATATGGATACATTATGGAAACAAACCCCAATCTTACAAAAAAAAATTACTTGTTGTTTTTATTTTTTATTTTTAACAAACCTAAAACAATTTAAAAAAAATAAAGATAACCCTGAAATTAGCGGTGAAAAATGTCCAAAAGTCTAGGGTTTGAGTTTTAAGATAGGATGGATATCACATGTTGTAATAAGATACAACTGCAGGGTTCTCTCCATAAAGTTGGTATCTGAAATTACTATCATATATTTCCTACAAGGCGCCACAACCATGTAACCATTTAATCTCTTCATGCCGTGTTTAAGAAGAAGGTTTTGGGAAACCAGTCGCCTCTTTGATTTCTAATGAAATGAAAGGCCACAAGAGACCCCATGAATCCACCACTCCAATAACAAGCGATACGTTGACTATATGTGGGTAGATCATCCCTGATCCAACATAATTCTTACTAAAATCAAAATCGAATTAGAAACTATGTTTGGAGGCATTCAAACCAAAGATGGGGAAACTTTCAAAGTTGTAATTACCTCCATCGGTGAAAAACCATTGGAAAAAGGAATCCCTAAAGGACGCTGAAATTGAAGTATTTCACAAAGCACCTAATTAAGGAGTGTTGCTCCAATAAATTGCAAAGGGCCAATGCTCCTTTTTGTCCTCACTCACATTACAAAGGAACGGAAAAGGGTTGGTGCTACTTCTCCTCCTCACGAATGATAAAAGTGAGAGAAATCCATTGCTCCTTATCATATTCTCCTCATCGCTATAATTACAAAAGTGTGAGAAAGGGGTAGTGCTCCTCTAAAAAAATTGCTGAAGTGTGAGAAAGGGTTAGTTCTCCTTCTCCTCCTCTCTTTAATGACAACAATGTTAGAATGGAAAAGTTATCCTTCTCCTCATTCCTCAAATTACTAATGTGTGATAAAATGAAGTTTCTCTTTCTCTTCCTCACTCTAATTTTAAAAGTGTGAAACAAGGATAATTTTCCTTCCGCTCCTCAATTGAATGGAAAAAGTGTGAGAAAGGGTTGGTGCTCCTTCTTTTCATACCTTAAAATACTAAAGTTTGAGAAATTATGCTCCTTCTCCTCATTTTCATTACAAAAATTTGATAAAGGGTTGCTCCTCATCGTTCCTTTATTCACTAAAGTTTAAAAAATGGAAGGTTCTCATTTCCTCCCTTAGTCAAATTAAATAAGTGTGAGAAATGCTTGACGCCCCTCCTCCTCACTTAACTTACAAAACTTGAAAATAAGTTTGGTGGTGATCTTATTCCTTCTAATTCAAATGAAAAAGTACAGGAAAGGGAGAACACTCCTCCTCCTCACTTAAATTATAGAAACATGAGAGAAGATCATTGCTCCCTCTCCTCATCCCTAAAATTACTAATGTGTGAGAAAATGAAGCCTCTCTTGCTCCACCTCACTTTTATGACAAGAGAGTGAGAAATGGTTGATTATACCAACCATCCTTAGGAGAATAAAAAATGTGAGAAATGGTCGATGCTCCTTCATGTCATACCTTGAATTCCTAAAGTATAAGAAAGTTCCAATACCCCTTCTTCCCCTCACTAGAGTTAAAAAAAGTGTGAGAAACGCCTAGTGATCCTTATCTACCTCTTGAAATTACTAATGTGTGAGCAAGGAACATTTCTCCTTCTCTTAATTTAAATTAAAAAAGTGTGAGAAAGGTATAGTGAAATGTGTTTTTTGCAGGAGTGAATAAATACTTGAGAGAGATGTGAAAGGCCTTACTTTCAAACTGCACTAGAGGTTGAGTTTTTATAATGATTAGAGAGTTTCCATTGAACAAAACGATTCCTTTGTATCTTTTCTTTGTAAATCTATTCACGATTGATGTCGTGTTTGGCTATTGGTTGTATGTTTTTGTTATAATATGTCAAACACAACTAGCTTACCTTTTGAATTGAGGGGTTAAACATTCAAAACCTTAGCCCCATATTGCACTTACTATATCTTTCGAGCTATCATCCGTTAATCAATTATTTTGTCATTAGACTTCGAATCCTATGGTTTATAAACATTATCCCTTTTAAGGATGGAAATTTATAATTTTATCATTGGATATATACATATTTTTCTCAAATGGTTAGTATGACAGATCTTGTAGAAATGGTGGCCATTATATTTTCCTCTTTCATATCAAATAAATCATTGTGAACAATTTCTTGTAATTATTTTTAAATTCAAAGTATTTCTTCCCTTGAACAATAACCTAATCACAATTATTGATATCTTTGGTGGAATTAATACCCAATTATTTTCTCACGGATTTAAACAACTATATCATCTTTGAAATGTGCATGGCTAGGATCTTCTAAAGAAGTATCGTAAACTATAATGTATCTGCAATGCACAAAATACTTTTAAATAATATAATAGTAGTAGCAATTGCAAAATAAAATACTAGAATTCTCAACTGACATTGGTAATTGAATTACCTTACTCGTAATGGATATGATCAATAAATGAAATATTTATTCATTCAAATGGGTCGAGTAACATACAAACCATCAAAATGAGCTTATTTAAAACTCTTGTCGTGGTTACTTTACAAAGTAGAGTTAATCAAGTCATACATGTTCATGCTAGCAATGCTAGCTATGGTTTTATATTCTAACTACAGTTCATGGTCATGCATCCATAGATTATCTTCCATTGATATAATATAACTAAATTGTAGTCACCATACAAGTTAAGTATCAATGAAAGGTTCCACCTCCAATAATTTTTTCCTCTAAGGGAAACCTCACAGGATCCTTGATGTGAAATGAATAAATATATATATTTTTCATCTATTTTGTTATTTTTTGGGTGGTAATATTGAATGAATTAGATTGTAGGTCCCATTTTATGGACAACTCTTATTTTGCAGATTTGGGGTCTAGAACCTTTCGAGGCCCATTTAAGGGCTTAAACGATGATTTTTTAGGTCAAAAGTTTGCAAGCATAGATCCTATCCCCTCGACGTTGTTATACATTCCAAGAGATTTCTGGTGATACAAATATCACCTTTGATCCAGGTGGATACTATCGGCCACTCAACTATTCCATCGAGTTACAATGGTTCTCTATCTTCTTTGGAATTTTGTATAGTTTTTAGGTCCAAAACATTTGGGGCCATTTTGAGCTCCTAAATGATGTCTTTTGGCCAATCGGGGGTCAGGGGTTGCCATGGGATGCTCTGGCCCTAGTCAAAATTTATAATTCTTAGTTACTTATTTCTAATGAGTTATTGAGCGCCCTAAACATAGATTGTATGCAAAATTTACACCCTCAAGAAGTTGACATATCAACTAGCCACCTCGGGTCCCATAAATCCTTTTTGTACTTCATATCCTATGGTTAGGTTTTTGGACGTTAGGGTTATCTCCTCTTTATCCTTATGTTGGGTTTTTTTACTCTTTAGAGATAGACCACCACCATTTGAGCTAGTTTGTATTGATTTGCAATTTACAATGTTTTTCCATTCCATTCATTAATATAATTTGGGTTTTAATATACTATCATGCTTTCTGTAAAATATTTGTGTGTGTATTTCCGTCTTATATTGCTACCTTCATTTCATTCTCAAAATAATCCATATCAGTGGTATCCGAGCAATCGAGTCTTGTTGTTTTCTAGTGCATGTCCCCAACGAGATCCAGATATCGAGAATTGGGTCTCAAACTAGTCGAGCTTGTGGAAAACTACTATTGCTGACCCAAGTAGCAACACATGTTGGGAGAACAAAAGAGAGATGATGGAGTAGGAGATACTATTAAGTTGTTGGTATAGGAAGTGATCGCCTGACAGAGGAACGAGATGATGGATAATTTCACCTAGATCCTTCAACGGTTTCCTATTGTGGTAGAGAGACCTTCAACAAGAAAACATTTTAAAGGTGAAAATCCCTTCAAGATACAATTTAACTGTGAAATTCCCTTATTAGAAGTCCATATATATGCGTATGCTTTGGAGAAATAGTTAAAACTATTAGAGGGTTACCTTTTATGTTTAAAATTTTGACGGCGAAAAGATCACCTTCGCCTTCCTTAAGTCCCTCCCCTATGTCAAAGATTGGTGGGAAGATTACTATGAGAGGCATGCTGAAGAGGAGTCTGAAATATACATGACAACAACTACGTGGGTGGATTTTTTCGATTCCCTCAAGGAGGATCTCTCCCATGTTGCAAACTATGATGACTAGTACACAAGATGGACATTTCCCTGGGAGAGAGATGAGATGTTGCTAGAGTTCACCAACATATTCCATACCTTACGCTCAAATATAGATATCACATACTCCAAACAAAATTTGGTACTAAAGTATTGCAATGGCCTACATAGGTTCATCCAGACATAGTTGGATTTCCATGACATCTCATCACTGGGAGCTACCTATCAGTATGTTGTTAAGATCTAGCAAACGTTTAAGCAAACTAAAAGCCATAGTTTGAGTTTACAAATCAAGCTTGGTAAAACATACAATTAGAGCTTACAATACACTTTTACTCAAATAGATTTCAATGCTAGGCATAGGTGATGGAGAGAGTTTATGAGTGAGTATGAGTTTTGTATGTCATACATCAAAGGGAAGGAGAATGTGGTGGAAAATTCCCCAAGTAGAAGATTGGAACTCTTCTCCTTAGTTCCCTTAAAGGTGGATTTGAAGGAGAGAGTGTTGGGAAAATTCCTAGGGGATAGTTGGTATCTAAAGGTCACATCAACAATTCAGAGTGGAAGGAAGCCAGATTCTAGGTATGAAGGTTATCATCTGGAGGAAGATGGATTGTTGCGATATCAAGGGAGGACATATATTCCCAATGAAGGGTATATCAGGGAAACAATCCTTAGACAGGACAATAGGGAAAATTACTATGCACATCCATGAGTGAAGAATATGTATGCGGGCATGAAGAAACTCTTCTTTTGGCCAGGTATGAAGAGTGATGTAGTGAACTTTGTTTCTAAGTGCCTTGAACATCAGTAAGTTAAAGCTGATCATCGACAAATTGCCGGTCTTTTACAACCACACGACATTCCTATGACTAAGTGGGAGGTAATATCCATGGACTTCATTGTAGGAATTCCTCTCACATCTCTAAGACATAATGTTATCCTAATAGTATTTGATAAACTAACAAAAAACACCCATTTCATTTCAGTCGAAGAAACTTACGTTGTCACATATGTGGCAAGAGTGTTTATAAATGAGATTGTACATCTTCATATAGTTCCTGAGAAGATAATATATGACAGATACCCTAAGTTTACTTCAATATTCTTGACAAGCATGCAATCAGTATTAGGGACACAGTTGAACCTAAGCTTAGTGTACCACCCAGAGACAGATGGAAAAATCAAGAAGGTAAATCAAGTAAAGAAGGTGTAAGTTTTAAACCTGTGCAGAGAAGCAAAGCATACATATTCTTTTAAGCAAAATAGAGATCACAACACATCATTCACACATAAACACAGAGATTTACCTTGGAAACCCTTAACTAGGAAAAACCAGAAAACCTTGGAGCCACACCTCTTATATTCTCTTCATTACATTATGAATCCTCACAATACAAAATATAGGTATTCCACAACATCCAAATACCCTAATCCGTTAACCTAGATTAGAAAAAGACTCCAATCCCTTAACCGGGATTAAGTTACATATTTTTAGACAAATTCTAAAAATAGCCACAAACAACTATAAATAGCCATAAAATATATAAATAGCCAAAAATTTTGCTCGCTGCGCTCGCATCGGAAACAACTTGACGACCATTTCCGAACGGAAACAGGGCCTACGACCTGTTTTCGTCGAAGGTGCTTTTGAGATCGTCGAGCTGCAGCGCTGACATGCACACCTCCCCTCCATACACACATGTAAAGAATATAACATATACCCAACATTCTCCCACTTGTTGTTTCCTTTGCATAGCAATGAGTCATGTACTCATAAAGTCACAGGTTCAGGGCATCAATGCCCATAGGTTCTCTACACCAAGAGAACTTCTCTGTACTAATAGACTTTGTTAATGAGTCTGCAACATTTTTCACAGTGTCAACCTTCTCCAACAACACCTTCTTGTCTTCAACCATATCTCTCACAAAGTGATATTGCACATCAATATGCTTTGTCTTAGCATGATAAGCATAGTTCTTTGCCAGGAAGATTGCACTTTGTCTATCACAATCTAACCTTACACCTTTCTGTACAAACCCAATACTTGAACACAATCTTTGCAACCACACAACTTCTTTGCTTGCATGAGTGGCTGCCATGCATTCAGCTTCTGTAGTTGAGAGTGAAACTATAGCTTGTCTCTTGCTCATCCAATTGATAGCTCCTCCAAATAGGTTAAGCACATACCCACTTGTATATCTCTATGATCAAGGTCTCTAGATCAAGGTCTCTAGCCCAGTATGCATCAACAAATCCATGTACATTTATTACTCTGTTTGGTCTAGGTCTTCCTTGGTAGCAGATTGCATAATCTGTGGTGCCACGCAAATATTTGAAGACCCTCTTTACAGCTGTCCAATGCTCCTTTCCTGGTTTTGACATATATCTGCTCAAAACTCCCACTGCATGAGCAATGTCTGGTCTTGTACAGACCATTGCATGCATCAAACTACCAACTGCACTGACATATGGAACCCGTGACACATCTTCTTCTTCTTCCTGTGTCTTGGGACATTGCTCTACAGATAACTTTACACCTACAGGAATAGGAACCTTGGCCAACTTACTTTCCTGCATGTTAAATCTCTGTAGTACCGTCTCAACGTATTTTGTTTGATTTAAACTGATCATTTTGTTTGCACAATCTCTTCTTATCTCCATTCCCATAATGAAGTTTACAGCACCGAGATCTTTCATATCAAACTTGGAGGACAATTGAGACTTCACCTCCTTTATAACATCTTTGTTGTTTCTAATCAACATGTCATCAACATACAAAACTATGTTAATGAAGTGATCACCAACCTGTTTGGAATATACACAGTGATCATCTTTGCTTCTCACAAACCTCAATCCAAGTATGTATGTGTCAAAATTTTGGTACTACATCCTTGGAGATTGCTTTAGACCATAAAGGGACTTCTTTAGTTTACATACCAACTCATTCTTTCCCTTTACTATGAACCCTTCTGGTTGTTTTATGTATATTTCTTCTTCCAAATCCCCATGTAAGAACGTTGTCTTCACATCCATCTGCTCTACTTCAAGATCAAAAGCAACAACAATAGAAAGAAGGAATCTAATAGAAGTTAATTTTGCAACGGGAGAAAATATTTTACCAAAATCAATCCCCTCTACTTGAGAATACCCCTTTGCTACCAACGGGCTTTATACTTGTCCACTTTACCTTTTGCATTCAACTTCTTTTTAAATAGCCATTTGCTCCCTACGGCTTTTCTCCCAGCTGGTAACTGGACTAGATTCCAAGCTTCATTTTTGTCCAAGGAATCCATTTCTTCATCCATGGCCTTTTTCCAGAGATCACTATCCTCTGAATTAACAACTTCCTTCACATTTCTAGGATCATCATCAGTAATAGACATAGCAAAATGAGAGCGAAAATCAGGAGGGGAATACCTTTTTGGTTTCCTTATTTCTCGAGATGATCTTCTCAAAACTGGAGTATGATGTTCTTCTTCTTCTGATTCCACTTCTTCTATTGAGTCAGATTCTTCACCTTCTAACGTAAACTCTATTTTCTCTGGTTCCTTTTCCATTGGATTCACTTCCTGTCCGGGGACTTCTTTGACCTCTCGAAACACAACATCTCGACTATAAACAATCTTCTTAGTTATAGGATTCCAAATCTTATACCCTTTCATACCATATTTATAGCCAATAAAGATACACTTCTCAGCTTTGTTATCCAACTTGCTCCTTTTCTCCTTTGGAACATGTACATAAGCATCACAACCCATAACTTTTAGATTCTTAATAGAGGGTTTCTTGCCAGTCCATACCTCTTGTGGATTTTTATCAATCAATGTTGATGTGGGTGATCGGTTTACCAAGTAACATGTTGTCTCCTCTGCTTCTGCCCAGAATTCTTGTCCTATCCCAGCACTGCTTAGCATGCTCCTTTCCTTTTTCCATCAACGTGCTATTCATCCTCTCAGCAACTCCATTCTGTTGAGGTGTGTATGGAGTAGTCTTTTGCCTTGCCATACCACACTTCTTACAAAAGTCCTCGAATTCATTCCCACATAACTCTCCACCATTATCTGTCCTCAACACCTTTATTTTCTTTTCTGACTTATTTTCTACAAGAGCCTTAAATTCTTTAAACTTGGCAAATGCTTCAGATTTCTTTCGAAGGAAATAAATTCATATGTTCCTTGAGAAATAATCTATAAATGAAACATAATACACATATTTTCCTAATGATGGAACAAGAACAGGTCCAAACACATCACTATGTATTAATTCTAGAATTTCCTTTGCTCTTGTAGCACCAGATGCAAATCTTACTCGATTTTGTTTTCCATATATGCAATGTTCACAGAAATCAAAATCCAGAGTGTAATCAGTGATACCATCAACCATACCTTTACCTTGTAATGATCGAAGTCCATTTTCTCCGATATGCCCCAATCTTTGATGCCATAGCATTGTCTTTCCTCCTGACGCAGTCAGGGTTTTGTCATCTTTACCTCCTTCCTCCAGCACAATAGAATTGTTACATTCATCAATGATGGTTTTTCCCAATAGTTTGTACAGAGTTCCATACCGAACTCCCCTCATCAATACCATTGATCCTTGAACCATTTTTCAACCGCCATCTCCACACACAGTCTTTACACCCGCAACATCCATCTTTTCGATAGATATCAAGTTTCTTGCTAGATTTGGAATGTGTAGCACTCCAAGTAGAGTTCTAATCCTTCCATCCTTCAATTTTAGCTTGACTCTACCATGTCCAATGATACTAGATGGTGAATCATCTCCCAAGTACACATCTCCTCCATTGTACTTTTCATATTCAAAGAACCACTCCCTATGAGGGGTCATATGACATGACACACCTAAGTCAATCAACCATATATCATGTTCAAAAGGATTACCCGTGGAAGCTAGGTACACATCCCCTCCTTCTGAGGAGTTCTTCGCCTCTGTGGAAGGGGTATCCTCATATCCCTTTGCTTTCTCAACATTCTTAGATCTGCAATCCTTTTTATAGTGCCCAACATTACCGCATTTCCAACACTTCCTTATCCATTTTCCTGGGGATTTAGATCTACCCTTAGATTTAGATCTCCCCCTGGATCCTTTATTTTTGTTTCTCTCCTAGGGGCGACCTCTCACAAACAAGGCATCCATGCTATGATTATCCATGGTTTTTTGCCTCATCTCTTCTGATAGTAGGGATGATACAATTTCATCAAATTTTAAGGTCGCCTGGCTAGCACTACCTATTGCAACAATTAGGCTGTTCTAAGAATCTGGCAAAGAACACAATAATGTAATACATTTATCTTCTTCAACCATTTTAATACCAACATAGGTTATCTAACTTACCAGAGTATTGTAGACATTCAAATGCTCTATTACAGTGTCATTCTCGTCCATTATGAGGTGAAACAACTTATTTTACAGAAACAACTTGTTCACAAGGGATTTTGATTGATACAAACTCCCTAGTGTTGCCCATAGCTTTACTGCACTATCTTCACCAGATACGCTCAACAACACAGAGTTTGATAAGCACAATCGTATTGTAGTCCTCGCCCTTCTTTCTAATTTATTCCAATCATCTTGTGACGTTGCAGTGAGTTTCATACCCGGATCCACATAAATCCACTGTTCCCGATCTACCAGAAGATCCTCCATTTTGAGCTTCCATAGCTCAAAATTCTAGCCGTTAAATTTCTCAATCTCGATTCTTAAAGTGCTCGCGATTCTCTTTCAATGCACAAATCAACACTGCAAAGCTCCCACTGAACCCAGGTTTATCACAGACCCGAGATCTATCAACCGCATCGAACCCTTAGCAACAAAGGCATCCCCCTGATGCCAAAATCAAGCTCTGATACAACATGTAAGTTTTAAACCTGTGCAAAGAAGCAAAGCATACCGATTCTTTGAAGCAAAATAGAGATCACAACACATCATTCACACATAAACACAGAGATTTACCCTGGAAACCCTTAACCGGGAAAAAACGAGAAAACCTTAGAGCCACACCTCCTATATTCTCTTCATTACATTATTATGAAGCCTCATTATACAAAATATAGGTATTCCGCAACATCCAAATACCCTAATCCATTAACCCAGATTAGAAAAAGACTCCAATCCCTTAACCGGGATTAAGTTACATATTTTTAGACAAATTCTAAAAATAGCCACAAGAAGGTGCTTTTGGGATCGTTGAGCTGCAATGTTGACATGCGCACCTCCCCTCCATACGCACATGCAAAGAATACAACATATACCCAACAGAAGGAAATGCTTAGGATGTATGTTATGGATCAACAGACCTAGTGGGAAAAATATCTTCCTCTAGTAGAGTTTGCATACAACAATAGTTATCAAAACTCCATTGGTATTCCTCCATATCAGACATTTTATGGGAGGCTATGCATGACACCCCTTAGTTGAGACATGTTAGAGTATCGGGTTTTAGTTGGGCCTGAATTGATTCAGGAAATGGAGGAACAAGTGGTACAGATTAGGCAATTATTAAAGGAAGAACGTGATAGGAAAAAGAGTTATGTTGATGCACAGACATCGGATATAAGTTATGAGATAGTGGATCATGTCTTTATTTGCATAAAACTAAATAAAATTACCATTCGGTTTGTAAAGGGGACTAAGTTGTCACCTCGCTTCACATGGCCATTTTAGATTCTTGAGGAAATTGAACCAGTTGCTTATCGTATTGCGTTGCCACCCTACTTGCATAAAACTCATATTGTATTTCATGTTTCTATACTACGACATTAATAGCAAATGAAACTCATTGGAAGGAATTTCAGGTCTTAGACGAGGGAACCTTCATGACCGAACCATTATGTATGCTTGATTGTAGGGTTTGACAACTCCGTAGTCATCACGTGGACCAAGTTAAGATCCATTGGGACACGTATAGCCTAGGGTTTGCTACCTGGGAGGATGCAGAGACCATGCATCAATATTTTCCCTCACTATTTTGACCATGACTTCGGGATGAAGTTTCCCGAAGGGTGGGTATATGTAACGCCCCATATTTTGACTAGACATATTTATCAGTTGGACATACTACACTTTATTTTCTTATTATTTGTTGGACTCAGATAGACTGAGTAAACTTTATCATGACATGATGGACCTGAGTATATGATGTTACTATGTTTTATGATGTTACTATGTTTATGCAGATACAATGTTGTGGTTATCATATGATTCCTTTGTTTTACAATTACAATATATGTTCATATGTTTTCATTAATAATATGTGAAATATATGATGTGGTACGTGGATACCATCTTATGATGTGATTGATTGAAGTATTATATTTCATGTGTACCTGTGATGAACTCAAATTGTTACGTGAAAAGAAATGGTGATAATGATATGGATCAATTGATGATCGAGTGGAAATGCTGGTTATAAATGTGTATTTTGAGAAATACTAACCCACATGACACAAAGGCTATGTGATAGCCGAGCACTTGATATGATATGTGGAATAATAACTTGCTATACAATAAACCTTAGTAACCAAAAGTGATGATATGTTTATAAATACCAATGATCTCGATAGCAGCAGAGTATGAGTTGATAAGGGTATAGACCCAGTATGTTGAGAGGGATGGATGTATTTTCCACCCTATGTTTATTCGATACCCGAGGTCGTGGGATGGCCATGCTGAGACATTCTCCCCATGTTGTTGTTATGAATACAGTCTGATTCCTACTGGGAGAGGCTAGGTCCATTGTTTAGCCAACGCTATTTCTCTCAGGTTCTTATGTGGACAGGTCGGTGAAGCCGACATCTGATTCTTTACTAGTAGAGAAAGGATAGGAGGATGCGTTAGATAGTACTACCGATGGTTGGGTATTCCTTGGTACTGAGTTAGTGGTAGTAGGTATCCTTCCTTGTATTGAATGGTTAAGTTAATAAGAACATAAATATAAGGATAGGGAATCTTAAATGGCTAACTGTTACAATAACTAATGATGCTAAAGTAATTATGTTATATGTATGCTTGTTCTACCTTTCTGGAATGTTATTATTATTAGTTAGCAGGTATGCATATGAAAGATGATGTTTGCTTATACTACATATCCGACCTGTGCATACACTGGCCACACATGCACACTTTGCACATGTACGCTAGTAGCAATATACAAATAGTTGACATGTTAAATAATTGTATAAGTTGTTGTGAATAAATAAGTTAATAGTGTAGTGATTCAATACGGATAATGAGCATTTAAGTTATTAAGCGCATGTGAACATTGTAATAAGTAATTGGTTAAGCGTCGTCAGTTAGAAATTGTCATACGAGAATTGTTGTGAATAATATAATGGTATTGTTTAATTGTTTAGTAAGATTGTTAAACCATCAAGGGTGCTTTGTTTATAATAACAAGGGTACTATGTTGGTGTTGGGATACTCATGTGATAAACAAATGATTAAAATTTTTGTTATTGGTTCACCATATATTGATGTTTAATTATTATTATTATTACTTAATTAATATTATTTTAATAATATTAATATTCTTGTCTTAACGATTTTGATATAAACAACAGTTAAAAAGATTGATTAATAAATTATTAGTAGGTGAGTCTTTTCCATGTCAAAATTTGGAAGGAATATTATAATAATGGTCTTAATGGATGTGACAGAACAATTTTAAAATTTTAATTTTTTAATCAATATGACTCTAATACTTCAATAAGAAGTTAAGCTATTTTGTTGGATCATATATCTTTTGGTAAACCATTAAGACATATCTTGTCCAATTTGAAAAGTCAACTAGTAAATATTTTTTATTCCAACCATACTAAATACAAAAGCGGTGACTAGAACTAACAATTATTAAATTAGGTCTCGAATAGAGAACTCTTAGGTGACATTTCCTAAAATAATAAATAAGTGTACAAACACTATTTAAAGCCCAATTAATTTACCATTTATGACATGGAAATAATCAAGGCAATAAGAATTGAAATGTAATATTATATTGTAACTTGCAGTAATAAATTAGTAAGAGGATTGAATTATTTTGGGTTCCAGGAAAGTAGGTGGAGTAAGCCAGAAGGTTTTTGGGAGAAAGAAAAAGATATATAGGGAAGTGTGAAGGGAGGAGAAGGGGTTGGATTTTCTTGGGATAAATTGGAAGGAAATGGTGGCACTGCACCAAAAAGGGAAACGAGTTTGGGACAGAGAAAAAATGCTTAGGGATTATCGATCTATGAGCTCGGGGGCTAGGAAATCCATCAATTTCCTAGGGCTAGCATGATAATATATGGTAGGTACGGTGGTTTATCATCATTTGGGGTTGCTATGTGGTCTAAAGGGAGCTACTCTGGGGAAACTAAAGAATCCATCTACAACCTACGAAAAACCAGGTATTCTACATGTTAAATTGTTAATTTTACTTTGTTTTTATAATTATCATGGTTGAAATAAATGTTGAAATTAACAATTTTATGCAAAATTCCTAATTGTGCTAGAAATTTCTAGAATGCTATGATATGAATGTGGAAAAAACAGTCAGAAATGAAAATATAGACTGATGTAACCTTGTTGGTATATCTAGAACCCCTCCTAACTGAAGCGTACTAGATAATGGGGTGCTTCTACATTGCTAGGTTGAAATTTTAATTGATTTGAAAACTGACGCTTATTTACCTAATGCACCAATATATATGTGCTCTCTTTTGGGGAACGAGGAAATAAAGTTTTAGATTCAAGAGCTCTTCCAAAGAGGTCACATAGACCAAGATCCTCACATTGTGGGATCCCAATTGTGTTGGTACAAAATAAGGATGTGACATAGCCCCTCTGTATTGATTACAAAGCCCTAAACAAAACCATTGTTAAGAATTGATACCCAATCCCATGGATTTATGATCTTCTTGATCATACTAAGGGTGCTAAGTTATTTAGTAAGATTTATTTGAATTCAGGTTAGCAGTAGGTCCTGATTGAGCATACCAATGCATGGAATAAAACCTCCAAGTCTAAAGAAGGTCTTTTTGAATGGTTGGTCATGCCTTTATTAGGATGATGGATGGTATATTGCGCTAATTCACAAGCTCTTTTGTTGTTGCATGCTTGGATGGCATGCTCGTCTTCAACATAACTTGGGTGGAACACTTGAAACACATTCAAAAGATCCTTAGTATCTTGTACCATCACAAATTATATGCCAATTTGGAGAAATGATCATTCAACATGGATATAATTCAGTACCTAGGATACATCATGGATGAACATGGGGTTCATGTGGACCCAACCAAGATCCAAGCCATCCACAATTGGTAGAATTGAGAACTCTAACAAAGATCTAAATATTATTATGCATCACCGAATTTTATTATAGGTTTGTGTTGGGGTTCTCTCATATCACTTGGACCTTAAGCCAAGATACCAAGGGTGGAGCCAAAGCCAAGTTTGTTTGGGGAACATCACAACATAAATCCTTTGAGGATATGAAACAACACCTCTTCTTGGAACTGGTCCTCACTCTACCAGATCTAAAACAACCTTTTGATATTGAGACAAATTCCTATGACTATGTTATCGGTGTAGTCCTCACTCAGCATAAACATCTGGTGGCATATCACAGTGAGTCACTCTTTGATTTTGTTCATAGGTATCCCACCTATGACTAAGATATGTACTCCATTGTTCAAGTCTATCGTTAATGGAAACACTACATCATAGGGAAGGATACCATCATACACACTATTCACAAGCCCTTGTACTTCATGTAGATGCACAGAAAGTTACAAAATGATTGCCATCAAAAGTGTTCCACATACATACAATAGTTCCACTTGAACATAAACTATAAGAAGGACAACACTAATAACATTGCAGAATGTCTCAATGACCTCTAGTTGTTGTGTTGAATACCATGCTTAACTCTTATAAACATGATACATCTGGGTGGCCCAAATTGTATGATAGTGACCATGAATTTTCTATTTCCTATCAGACATTACAAGTACCATCTCCAATATGAATTTTTATGCCATATTGGGTGTTCCTCCAAGAGAGCATGAGAAGTTGAATTGGGAGACACATTATAGTCGAGTGGCAGGGCACTTCAACGTAGAGAAGAAAGTTGCAAATTTTAAAAAGTACTTTTACTAGCTGAATCTCCGACAAACCATTGACAGGTACATTCGATTGTACACTATGTATTCCATTTCCAAAATTTCCATTAAGAATCAAGGATTGTACACTCCATTACCTACCACAGACATGCCCTGCGAGTCTTTCTCAATGGACTACATGTTTATATTTCCTTCAAACAAGCACCACATCGACTGTGTATTTGTAGTTGTTGGTTGATTCTCTAAGATGGAAATTTTAACTCCATGTAATAAGAGAATCATAACAGAGGCCATTGCTAAGATATTCTTCGAGTGTGTTTGGTTTCATTTTGGCCTCCACATACCATTATTTCATATCAATACAACAAATTCCTCAGTACCTTTTGGTCCAACCTATGGTCAATGATGGACGTTGAAATAACCAAATCGACTGTCTTCCACCCCTAATCGATGGCCAGATAGAGGTGGTCAACATGGTGACTCTGCATATCTTGAGAATGTAATACTCCAAACGTCCCCACACTTTGGATGGGAGACTTCATTATGTTCAACATAGCTATAATAGATCCCTTCACAATTATATTATCCAAAACCCTTTTGAGGCATGCTTGGGGTTCCAACCATTATCCCTAATTGATGTAGCATTTCCCATTGCATATACACAAGAAGAGTCCTCCCATGATCAAATTGAGTCTAATAAGTCATCTAAATTTGTTGAGTGGATCCACCACATCCAACAACAAGTTCATTGATATCACATTGATATCTAGCAAAAATTAATTTCCAAGTATAAGAAACGACATGAATAACGTCGGTTCCACATAAGTTCTAGGTTGGTGATAAGGTCTTGTATAATTTATAGAAAGAGTGCCTCACATGGCCCCATAGAAATATATGACCACTTTGATATGGTCCTTACACCATCACCAATACTTTGGGTGAGAATTATTTTGATTTAAGTATTCCTCCTTTCCTTGTCTTGCACCCCCATCTTTAATGTGGAGCTACTTCAACCATATTTTCCACCTCTCATGGACACTTTAGAGATATCCTAGTACTTGGCCCCTAAAAAAATAAATCTCAATTGCATTGAGAAGGATATAATATACTTGATCATGGACATTGAGATGAAGAGAACTTTCCAGTAGTACATCCAACTGTATCGGGCCGTCAAAGCAGGGCAACTTCTTCACATGGGAAAGTGGCCCACCAGGAGTCAAATTTAGCAAAGTTTCCTCGTCCAATGGAGGAACTTAATGTAATGGGGAAAAATTATCCCTAAGGGGAGATCAATGATCTAGGTGGATACTAGTGGCCACCCACTTGTTCCACCTACTTGCAATAGTTATCTATCTTCTTGGCAATTTTATATGTTTTTTCAGGTCCCAAACTTTTGGGGTTGTTTTGAGGCCCTAAATTATGTTTTTTTGCCAATTGAGGGGCTATAGGTTACAATGACATGCCATATCCTTAGTTAAAAGTTGTGATTCTTGGTTAGTTATTCCAAATGAGCTATCGAGCACCCTAAATGGATATCATAAGCAAAAGTTGCACCCCAAGGAAGTTGACATATAAAGTAGCCACCTCGGGGCCCACACATCCTTTTGGTGCTTCATCTCCTAGGGTTAGGTTTTTGGATGTTAAGGTTTTCCTTCTTTATCAATATGATAAAAAGGCACTTTCTGGTCTCTCTGTAATCATCTCATTTAAATGAGCATAGCCGACACATCTTTCTTCAAAGATAAGCTACCACCATTTGAGCTAGTTTGTATTGCTTTGCAGTTTACAATGTCTTACATTCCATTCATTAATAGAATTTGAGTTCTACTGTACTACTGTGCTTTTTGCAAAATATTTTTGTATGTGTTTCCATTTTATATTACTTCCTTCAATTTTTTCTTCAAATAATCCAGATCAACCTCATTCGGAGTTCATATGAGGAAGTTATGCCTTCTGCAAGTTAAACTATCATGTTGACCACCATGGTACCAAGTGGATTCCACACCAGCTCTCATGACCAACACATGTGTACTTTCACTAACATTCTAGAGGTTCCAAAACCCTCACCCTAATCGAGAATTGAGGGATGCAAAAAAACCAAAAATTTAAACCTAGATGGCTATCGGGACGTTGTTAAATACTATGCCACTACAAGAAGAAGGGGTTCCATTCTTATGATATTATTGTATAGTTCCATATTTGAGAAAAATATAGAGAGTAGATATTAAAGCATAATGGAGGAAGTAGAAGATCATGTAGTAGCCATATAGGCCATAGTATCATACGTAAATCTATAAAGAGTAGAACTTTCTTTGTATTTGCATTGCATATTGAAGAAGAAAAGAGCAAGGCATAGTCCTCACTTCTTGCTAGGGTTTTCCTAGGGTATATATTTTGTTATTTGTATGGATGTGTTATTTTTTCTATATATTTTCCTTTTAGTTTCAGTTTATTTTAGAATTATGTGAGATTAAACTAACAACAATGAATCTTAAATCTTCAATAAACATTGCATAAATAAGAATTTGTAGAAAGTTGTAAGAACTGTTGTGACGAACTATTGTAGTGAAATATCCACGATAGTTTACCAATAAATCCCTCTTCTCTAGAATATTCGTGAGGAGGGGGGCTCAACCTCCAAAAACCGGTAACCCTGATGTATTCGACTTGATTTAAACCAATGACATATGGCCTCCCTGTAATCAACATTACTTCTCCAATATTATGTTGATCCTAGAATAATTTAGGACACACTTAGAGTTACTAAGTACAACGTGGATTATGATGCAAATTTAATCTTGAGTGGTTTTTGAATAAATATGTATAATCCTCCTTTCAGATATACATTCGAGTTTAATCTCTAAGACATTGAACCTAAGGGTTGGGCCTTGGTCTTAAAAAGATTGATTTTGTGAAAACAATCCCTATAATCATTTTATTACGTTTGAACAAAATTGTTTGAGAAAACAATAATACTTTGTTATTAATGGCAATCTATCTCACTTTATTCTATAAGGAATCAAAGCTAGTTATCATCCCGTTGGCATGCATCTTATACATTGTACAAGATGTTAGAATGTTTGTTGTGGCTTTTGGAAATTGTGCAGTATAGCACTATTGTCTACATATTCAAATGATTTATTAGTAGCATAAGTATCTTTTTTTAGTGTATTCATTTGAGGAATTGGGAAAAGAAGAATACTCGCATTGAAGTTCAGTTTCATAGGAATTATGGGTTTCTATCTTAACATACAAGTTTACAATGTGGTGTGGAGTATTTAGGCTAACCAACAACGAGCTTGCTATTAATCTAGAATTATTTATTTCCTAAATTAGGAGTCCAAATCTATTTTAAGGTTGCATTTTAAAACATAGTTTTTCCATTATGCGTATCTTTTGCATTTGAAATGGGTCCTTTGAGTATGTATAAAACTCCACGACTGGTTATCACCTAAGATTTGATCACAAGGACTTGAATCTAGGTTGGTCTCCATATGATTATTAGTAATTGAAATTGAAATTATTAATAATTGAAAAATCTAGGTTGGTCTCCATATGATTATTAGTAATTGAAAATGCATTGTCAATTTTCCTTTGATGTGTCCTTTATACTATATTTACTTATTTCCCATCCAATATCTTACATTTGTTTTATGCATAGGCTATTGACTAAATGAAAATGAAGGCATTGTGGCTCGTGCTCCCTCACCATAAACTGGATTGAGAACTTGAACACCTCTACAACAAAAACATAATCCCCTACGATGTGTAGTCACTCTAGTAATAGTATGGGGAACTTCAAAAATATATCACTCTACAACAAAAACATAATCCCCTACGATGTGTAGTCACTCTAGTAATAGTATGGGGAACTTCAAAAATATATCATTCTAATTATTTGTAGACAAAGTTGAATATTGTAACATCCATGTTATTTTGTTTTTCATTTCATATAAATTTTCTTTTTGGATTATGGCCTACCTTTATACCAAGCTACTGATTTTACTTTCTCATGTTATTATGTTCCCGACAAGGGGATATATATGAATCGGTCAAGTGTATTAATTCCCAGCAATTTGAAAAAAATTCGTACTTAAACTATGGTTTTTCTATAGTACAGAACAATTTTTATTCATAGATTTTTTTAATCATTGATTTTTTTAAATTGTCATTGGTTCTGTCAAAGTAAAGTTGGCTTGGATTTGTGTGCCCCAAGACCCAGCGACGAAGTGATGTCAACAATTATTTAAATGCATGTCAGTTCTTTTTTAATGCTGTTGCTTTGGTTTGTGGACGACTTCTGGGAGGCAAGGTTATGGGAATTATGAAGCCATTTTTCCCACTGCCCAATACCACTCACATTGTTAGTTGCTTGAATGCCTTTGTAGTGAGGTAAAATCCAGGCTTTATTGACATGAAGCCTTGCTTGTTAATGACACTTAGAAATCATGTTCATAAGATGGATGCTCTTATATCAATGAATGAATAATGGCTTTAGAAAAAAAGGTCACTGTTGGTAAATCCCTCTATGTTAGATGCTTCCTTTGTCCATGATGTTGTACTGGCCGTGCTCCTGCCTTTGCCTTTCCCACGAGAGGGCTCCTGCCTTTGTATACAGTTATTGCAATACTCCAAATTATACCAATACGTCTCCAACATTGAAATGCGAATCAAACAATAAATTCTTCAACATTTTCTCAACTTTCATAGAAATTCTAAGTATATTAACTTTCATATAAATTCTAAGTAATAAAAATTTTGAATGTTTAGTTTGAAATCCAAAATTTATGAAGGAAGAATGGCTCACTTCTTTGGACGACAAGGATTCTTTTAATCGTTTTCGATACAGTCCTGGTCTTCGAGCAGTGTTCAGTTAATTCAACCGACCGCACTGTGTGCAAACTAGTGGTGTGCAGAGACCGCACCAATGTCCTCATAAATTTCTGTGGTGGCAGTTGAGGATCTAAAAAAACACAAAACGGTCATCAAATTTTCATTTATATTTACTAATTAATTTTGTTTTGTTGGAATTAAAAAAAACAAATATGTAACTATTTAAATCGTTTTAGAATTTTATTTTTGTGTTTCAAAAGTTTTAAGAAGAGTGAATTTTTTTAAGAGAAAGTGTTTTATCCTCAATACATATAGTCTTCAACCTATGGAGTTTTAGGGATTGTCCAACTCCTTGTTTTACAGTGTTGCTTATAAGAATTCACTATATAACTTATAAGAATTTATTTCATTGTGCAATAATGATCACAAAAAAAATTATAAAATGCATAATTTTTTATGATTGGATTTTGCCCTAATTATAGTATATTTTAGATCTTTGAAGCCTTTATTTCTTAATTACAAAAATTATATAAAAATTAAATTCTAACTCTTTTTTTTTACTAAAATATTTATCTCTTTAACTAATTTTAAATTCTTGAACAATTTTCTATGGAAAATAGATTTGACCACATAAAAAAAACTTTAATGTTTCAAGTAACTAGTTGGATATCACATTAGTCATACCTAGCACTACTTGAAATTTACTAGATAATTCTAAGAAAATTAAAAATTTGGATATATCATCCAATTTTAAAAATAACAAATTTCTTCAATCGTTCCTTTCTATGTTAATATTAATCTACATAGTTAATATAGTTGATCATTTTAGGTCAATGTAGTTATTATTGTATGCCATTATAGTATGCCATTAGGTGGATGTTAGATTAGTTTGAATATAGACTATATAGATTACTAAGGAATTATTATAGGATCATTAGAATGTAATGAGATGTATTTTGTTTTTACATTTTTAAACATTTTTTTCTTATATATTTGCATTTCTTTTACATGTTTTTTTTAATTACATTAGCAATTGCTTATACCCTCATGCAATTAGATCAGGTTGGGGACATTGCCACATCGTGGCTCTTGTTTTTATATAAACCACACATATTAGTTTATAGAAGATTCCATATTTTGATTTAGAATGTTTTACTATCCTCTCTACACTAGTATTTAAAACTTTGCTCATTAATGGTAAATATTGATTTATTTACTCCTCTCCATTGCATCCTTTGAGTATATTTAGTCCCTTTTACTTAAAATCGACATAGCATGTATTATGAAATAGATAAATATTTTGGGCTAGAGCTTTTTCTTAGACAATAACTAACATCATGTAACCCAATTAAAATTGGCTCCATTGTCAAACAATGAAAAAATCAAGCACTACATTTCCAACACCCCTATAGACTAACAAAATGCAAATTTCCTTTCTTCTCTAAAATGAAGTGATTTTATTTTCATCTACATTAAATAATACAATAACATATCAAAAATGTTGCAGACTTATGTCATCTCAAATAATCCCTTTCAAAATTATTTGAGGTTACGAAAATAATTTTAATTTTCTAAAAATCCTACTTATGAACAAATATAATTCAACTTATGGATTTAGGTGACATATTTGATGTTTTGGTCCCCTACTATGCCTTGACATTCTTGTCGGTTTCAGGTGAGATCATCTTGGTGTAGGTAGGCTCCAAGTATTAGTTTTAGAGTGGGCTATGGGCCTTGATACATAGTAGATCTAACACCGAGAGTGGTTGAGCTAAAAGTAGGTAGGTAGGTTAGTGTAGTTTAGTTTTTTGTTTTCTTGTTAAGGTGATTATATATATGTGTGTGTGCACACACATAAGAATGTTGCTAGGCGATGATTAAGAATATGTTAATTAGGAGATAATGGATATGGGTAAAAATAAAAAAAATAAGGAATTAGGAAACCCATTTTAACATAAATAATATAATATAATATTTGTAACAAATGATATATTATAAAAAATAAAGAGAAAGGACTAGGTATATTAGATATTAAATAATAAGATACATAGTAGAGCTAACAATGAGAGTGGTTGAGCTAAAAGTAGGTAAGTAGGTTATTGTAGTTTTGTTTTTTGTTTTCTTGTTAAGGACATTTTATATGTATATGCGCACGAACACACACATATCTATCTATCTATCTATCTATATAAGAATGTTGCTAGGAGATGATTAAGACTATGTTAATTAGGAGATAATGGATATGGGTAAAATTAAAAAAAATGAGGAATTAGGAAACCCATATTAACATAAATAATATAATATAATTTTACCCAAAGGAAATCTTGTGTGAAAAAAATTAAAATTCTGACGTTTTGGGTTGGGTAGTTTAGCCCATCTTCAGGAACTACCCAGCCGGAAACGTTAGAATTTTACATTTTTTCACATGGGGTTTCCTAAAGATGGGATGAACTAGCCAGCCTGAAACGTCATATTTTTACATTTTTTCACACGGGGTTTCCTGAAGATGGGCTCTACCTAGCCCAAAACGTCAAAATTTTATATTTTTTCACACGGGGTTTCCTGAAGATGGGCTGAACCACCCAGCCCGAAACATTAGAATTTTACATTTTTTCACACGGGGTTTCCTGAATATGGGCTGAACTACCCAGCTCGTAATGTCAGAATTTTACATTTTTTCACATGGGGTTTCCTGAAGATGGGTTGAACTACCCAGCCCGAAACGTTAGAATTTTACGTTTTTTCACATGGGGTTTCGTGAAGATGGGATGAACTACCCAACCCGAAATGTCAAATTTAACATCTTTTCACATGGGGTTTCTTGAAGATGGGCTGAACTACCCATCCTGAAACATCATAATTTTACATTTTTTCACATAGGGTTTCCTGAAGATGGGCTGAACTACCCAGCTCGAAACGTCATAATTTTACATTTTTTCACATGGGGTTTCCTGAAGATAGGATGAACTGCCTAGCCCGAAACGTCAGAATTTTACATTTTTTCACATGGGGTTTCCTGAAGATGGGCTAAACTACCCAGCTCGAAACGTCAGAATTTTACATTTTTTCACACAAGGTTTCCTTTGGTTAAAATATGATTACCCATGAGAGCACAAATGAAATATAATATAATATTGTAATAGATGATATATTATCAAAAATAAAGAGAAAGGACTAGGTATATTAGATATTAAATAATAAGACATTTAAATATAAAATTATTGGAGAAATAATTAGGGGAACAAAGGGAATTGTGAAATGAGTATATTAGATTTTGTAGGATCACTGAAATAATGACAAAGCATATAAACAAAATGATTGTGGATCTTGTTTAACCATGGTGATGATCTATCACCTCCTAACCATAGACAAAATCTATTGTCTCCCCCATCTCACACCTTCCAATAGAGATCGATATACATCTAGATAGTAGTAGCACAAACCTTAAGAAAAAAAAAGAGAAACTTATCCAAAGTGGAGAACACTAGAAAACACCTCTCCTAACTGCAGTAGGGAAATCTTTCTTGCTAGAGAAAACTTGTTTTGTTACAGTGTGTTTAAATGAGAGGAGGATCCCTTCAATTTATACTTTATGGTGTTGGTTTAAAACTGGGGAGACTTGTCTTATGTGAAAATAAAATACATTTTATTATATTTATTTATTGGGCCGAATTGTGTGAGGATTCCTCACACAACTACTTTCACCAACACTCCCTCTAAGCCAAGGAGGAATCATCAGTATTATCATACTATAACACATCTGGATCTCATCTATACATCACGACTATCTCAATCATCTCTATGTCATAAGGAATGTCTTTCAACACAATCTCATTCCATCGAGAAGTGTCAAAAATCACTCTTTGTGTGTTAGCTCAATCCAGTCCATCATAGAACATGCAATATCTCCACAACTTTTCCCAGTCCATCAGGAAGTCACTCATGCATAAGCTCAACCCAATCCATCGGGGAACATGCACCAAATCAATCATGCCTCAGCTCAATCTAGTGAGGTCACTAGGGCTACAACCCAAAAAATCTCCCAGCCACAAGGGTCACTAGGAACCAACCTAGTGAAGAGTCATTCCTAGTCACAAAGGTTGTTGGGCACCAATCCAGAGACTCAAACATAACTCATATCAGTCCACACAGAACCATATTCTACACAAGACAAAGATGTTCACACATGACTCGTATCTCCCCACTCCATCACAGATTGTATAGGAAAAGGAACTTCCCTATGAGAAACAAGGGACCAATCACCCCATCCTGTCTTTGGATGTCTGGGATAATATTTTGTCCCACCTAGGGTCATTCTCTTCTAGCTAAGTGACAAGGTTCAATATTGAAGAAATGCCCGATGCTCAACCTCTAAAGGATAGTGTATGCAACCAGGGACCAATCTCCCCATCCCATCATAGGACGACTGGGTGAATATTTTGTCCCTCCTAGACAGCCATTCACCCCTAGCCAAGTTAAGGCCGATAATGGGGGAACACCTGCTCGATGCATCAACTTCTAGGAGGATAATGTGTGTAACTAGGAACGAAACTCCCCATCCCATATCAAGATGTCTGGGAGAATATTTTGTCCCACCCATATCCATTCACCCCTAGCCAAGTTAAGTTCAATACTGGGGGAACACCTGCTCGATGCATCAACACTACTCATAAATGGCCAGTCCCCCACCCCATTGCAGTGTGTCTAGGAGTCTGGTACGATATCGTCTTGTATCATACAAGTACTAATGATATCTCTTATGAGAACTTGAACACATATAAGTTAATAGAGGCATCAAATATACCAGTGTAGACATTTCTGTCCTTCCCTATTCTAGAGATGAAATGAAAATGAATGAAATAATACTAAATCACATAACTTAATTCATGCACATGTATGGAATAGTATCAATATATTAGTCTCCTCACCCCATTACTAGGATTTTGGGAGGTCTCCCTCTATGATGGAGCACCCTGCTCCCTCCGCATCTGATCATCTTACTCCCTCTATAGTTATCCACATGCTAGTCCATTAACCTATATGATAAATCACTTCAGGTTCTAGTCTAAAAAATAGTTATTACAAAGCAAATGATCATGACTCCTTACTAAAGTGTAAGTATCTAGCCTGGTGATGTAATGTCTCCATTTAAATA
The DNA here is from genome assembly GCA_001517045.1 of Pseudotsuga menziesii. NCBI lineage: Eukaryota > Viridiplantae > Streptophyta > Pinopsida > Pinales > Pinaceae > Pseudotsuga > Pseudotsuga menziesii. Next base: position 141,627 of record LPNX010276725.1, read on the forward strand.
ATTGCATAGCAGGACAATTCCATCACCCTACTAGTTCCTAGGTTGGATGGATACATTTGGAATTTTAAGAAGACAATAAATGATGTTGAGACATTAGAATGGGATAAATATTTAATAATGTATCTTATTAAATAAATACAAGAGAAAATTTAAGTGGAAATGGAGCATGGCGAACATGGAGACTATGAGGCCCACACAAGCTAGAAATTTGGTGCCACATGGAATCCTCCTCTTGCGATTTCGAATCCATGGGGATACTAAAGGTTCATGGATGAGTTATAAGGCTAATACACTCGGCCATATGAATCATAGGTCGAATTTGGGAGGAAATTTAACTTACATGGGAGAGGAAGATTCATTTTGGAGCTAGTGTGACACTTGGACTAGATTTCCTAGCTCTATGACAACAATGATGGAGATGCTATGACAACTATGACAAAAATCCGATCTGAAGGCTGACATATGACATATCTGACATGTCAGGTCAACATAGAGCATCCAAGAGAGCTCTCATGGAGTTGGGGAAGTTCAATGGGCTCCAACTCGAATTTGGGGAAGGTGGAAGGCTAGGAAAGGGATGACACATGGAAAATCATGAGCACACACCCAAATTAGATTTGGCTTGAGTTTGTGGATGGATTGGGAACCTTAGAAGTCTAAGGATGTTTATAAAATATAGGAATAAACAAAGAGAATGGCTTTTGATCATTTGGAAAATTGTCATTTGTGAATTGTGAGAGCTAGTGGATGACTAATTTTCTTTCCTTAGCCAATTTCGAGGGTGAAAGATTCCCATCCAAGTTGGTGTTTGGAGAGGCCACTTAGGTATTTCATGGATATTTAATGTAGTCTTATTTGTAGGTGTAAGCTACAGGGAACATGTGTATTCTTTTATTGCAACACTTTCTCTGAACCATTTCCAGTTTTCTTTGCATATTCATGCTCATGGAGGGATTGCGCCTTGGGTGAGCTCATGTACCATTTTGGAGAGATATTCCTGATCTATTTATGATTGTAATAAGTTAAATATGCTCTTTTCTTCATTCTCAGAATGTTTCAAGCCGAAATACCCAATATTTGTATGTCAAAATGACTTTTAATGAGCAAACAATGACTATTTCCACTCTATTTTGATATATGCCATGGTAATGATTATTATTTCGAATGGAGGAATGTATATATGATAAATGTATGGTGAATTTACTTTAATTCATGTGTATTTGAATTCTCAGGTTCAGTCCTTAAGCATTGGAAGCCATTTTACTCATTTTTATTGCATTGGGAGAAGATTTGGTGCATTTTCCCCAAGGGTCGAAATTGTGATTTGGGAGCTGTTTTGGAAAGAGTCATAACAGCCTGTATAAACTGAAACATGATGCATATGAGAATTTAAAATTTTTCTCTTACACATCTTCTTCCTCTTTTTAGAAATTTGAGTGACTTTGGGACCATTTGAGAAGCCATTTCCGGCAATTACCCAGGGGGAATTAGAGCCCCAATTTGCTAGTAAAGACTCCTACTTTGAACAGAACATTGAATAAGTTTGCAGGAGTAATTGGGGGGTCATGAAACACCCATGAACATAATATTAAATTTTTAATATCATTCATGTACCTTATGAGAAAATTTGGGAGCTTTTGAATCAATTTGGAGGTCTAGACATCAAAACTAGTTAAGGTCGAAATTGGGGAAAAAGTGAAAAAATTGGTCATTTAATAAAATTTCAAAAAGAGAAATTACAAGTGGTATCAGAGCATGGTATTGGAACCTGATGGTATTAACAAGGAGTCAAATCAATAAGTTACCACCCTTAGATCTTGAAGTTGAAGGTGTTTTTGTTGGAGGAAAAGAGGTATTAGAAGAAGAGGTACATTTTGCTGAAACTATGAATAACGAGGGGAAGGGATATACTGAACATGATAAGATGGAATATATTAAATTCATACAATCTATGTTTGATGACATAACCAATAACATGAACCAACAACTTATGAAAGGATTCGAAATGTTGGTTATCCAATTTGGAAGCAAATTAGGAGTAATAGGAGATGGCAATAGTTCACAATCAGAAGAAAAGAAGACAATGGGTGAGCATATTTTCTCAAGAAGATGACCTCATAATAGACCCCATGAATTTCAGAGCACACCAAGGCCTACTGTACCTAAATTTATTGTACCCAAAGAAGAGCCTAACATTCAACTTGAACTTGATACAATGGCAAAAGAATGGGATAAATTGGATGAAGATTGTAAAAGAAGTGTACCATTTGATCAATACTTTCTTGCTGCAAACAAACTCAAAAATAAGGAAGCTAATAAGTCTCTATATAAAAACAAAGACATAAATTGTATCATTAGTAAAGTGCCTTTCCCTACTTTTGATGGCTCCTCTCAAAGTTTTGCTAACACTTGGGTGCAAAAATTAGATGTGTATTTTCAGCTGAATCCAATGGTGGAAGAAGATGCCTTAAAAATGGCCATATTACACTTGGAAGGAGATGCCAATGAATGGTGGTTCCATGGCCTGTAAAATTTGGTCATGATCAAGTTAAAACATATGGATAATTTATTGACATGGTACTAGAGATATTTGAGAAAAAAAATTCCGAATTGTCTTTCAAAGAACTAGCACAATTGAAGCAAGTTGGGACCCCTATTGACTATATGATGGAATTTCAAAAATTATCAGTAAAGGTGGTTAATGTGTCTATGGGAAGGTTATTATTGTTTTTCACTGAAGGTTTGGCTGAACACTTAAAAATTTTGGTCAAATCCCACAAGCCCAACACATTAAAAGATGCAATGAACTTGACTAGAGATCTCCAAAATGTGCTTCCTAGAACAAGATTTCCTCCCAAGCCTAACTCCGAATTTGAAAAGAAACCTTGGAAAAAAGATGCACCTGATAAGAAGCCTTGGAAAAAAGATGCACCTGATAAGAATCCTCGGAAAAGAGATTCATCAGAAAAGAATACGAAATAAGGACTAAACAGGGATGAACTTCGAAGAAAAAAATTGTGCTTCACATGCTTTCAACCATGGATACCGGGGCATAAATGTACTAAGGGAAAGGCTCAATACATAGAAGTATTTTTTGATAATTATGGGTATGAAGGGAGTATGGAGGAAGGAAGACACATTTCATATCAATAGGAGGCATATGCAATAGTAGTTGAAGAATAAAGACAAGAAGAAAATCAGCCTTCACCGGACAAAGCAAGAATGGCAGTAATTTCAGCAGTGCCTCTATATTACACTATTCGATGCAAGGGTCTGGTACTAGGACAAAGAGATTCAATTTTGGTAGATGAACGATCCAAACATAACTTCATTGATGCAGATATGGTGGAGAAAAGGAAGATACAAATTGAACCATTCGATGGCTTCACAATTGTCATTCCCGGTCACAACACAATGCAATGCAAAACATGGGTTCCAAAGTTGCAAGTCACTGTAGGTAACTATACTTTTGTTGATAGTTTTTATGTGGTTAATGTTGTTGATACTAATGTGGTTTTGGGAGTGCAATGGCTGTATTCTATAGGGGAACATACAGTAAAATACCAAATTCCTGAGATGAAATTTCAAGATTCTAAAGGTGTACTAAGGGTTGTAAGAGGGAAACACACTTACCCAAACCAAGCAAGGACTTGCAATAGTATGAGATCAATATTGAGGCATGAGGACATAGGATGGGCTGTTGAATTTCATATCACATCTCCCAATCCAAACATAAAGGTTGTTGGTGAGTTGGTTCTTTCTCCTACATCCTACACTTCGAAATTTTGCAGCATTCATCCAAATGAAGTATGGGTGAAAGGTTTTTATTTATTTATGGTGATGCATGAATAGTATAAAATTTCTATCTCTCCTTTTGATGATGGAATGATTAGAGAGACATCCTATTTACATTTGCAGCAGCATCCCTTTGTCACATTATGATGATACACATCCACATGGATGCACCTTTGGTATTCCCTTGAGTCACTTGGAGACTCATGATTTTCATTGCTCCTTCCCTAGTCCATTAGATGTTGGGGGAAGTTCATCCCACACTTGGGTGAAGATACATATGATCAAAGGAAATTATTTTTGGAAGCAACACACTCTGTTTATTTCATGATGATATACATATTCATGAATGTATTGATGAGACTTCTTTGATCCACTTGAAGTCTCCATGTTTTATTTGGTCCTTATGGTTCAGATTTTGGTGGAAGTTCTTCATTCACTTCTTGGATGAAAGAACACATGGCTGATTATATTGATGCACATTATATACTTTGGGAGCAGCATTATGGGACATGGGATCCTCACCTATGTCATTGGGGCAGATATGATATACTACTTCATGCTTGTGTGTATGGGCTACATGGTGATCTACTTACTTGGAGGATCATATGGGACCCTGGGATCATTTTTGGTTTCATTGGTTTCAATTGTGGGGGAGACAATCAACATTGGAGATTTATTCATCACTTGAGAAGATCACTGTAATCAGAGTAGTGAAGCATACAAATCGGAAATTGATTGAGCACAAGCAATATTGGGTGGGGAGGACTGTAATGTCCCAATTTAAATAATTGCATAGCAGGGAAATTCCATCACCCTACTAGTTCCTAGGTTGGATGGATACATTTGGAATTTTAATAAGAGATCTAATAACTGATGTTGAGACATTTGAATGGGATAAATATTTAATAATGTAGCTTATTAAATAAATACAAGAGAAAATTGAAATGGCAATGGATCATGGAGACACATGGAGACTATGAGGCCCACACAAGCTAGAAATTTGGTGCCACATGGCATCCTCCTCTTGCAATTTTGAATCCACGGGGAGAATAAAGGTTATTGGATGAGTTAGAAGGATAATACACTTGGCAATATGCATCATATGTCAAATTTGGGAGGAAATGTAACTTACATGGGAGATGAAGAGTCATTTTGGAGCTAGTGGGACACTTGGGCTAGATTCCCTAGCTCTATGACAACAATGATGAAGATGCTATGAAACCTATGAAAAATTAAGATATGAAGGATGATATATGAAATATCTGACATGTCAGTTCTAAATAGAGCATCCAGGAGATCTCTCATGGATTTGGGGAAGCTCAATGGCATCCAACTTGAATTTGGGGAAGGTGGAAGGCTGGGAAAGAGAGGGCAAATGGAAAATCATGAGCACACACCCAAATTCGAATTGGATTGAGTTTGTGGATGGATTAGGAACATTATAAGGCTAAGGATGTTTACAAAATATAGGAATCAACCAATAGAATGGATTTTTATCATTTGAGAAATTGTCATTTGTGAATTGTGAGAGCTAGTGGATGACTATTTTTCTTGCCTTAGCCAATTTCGAGGGTGAAAGATTCCCATCCAAGTTGGTGTTTGGAGAGGCTACTCAGGTATTTCATGGATATTTAATGGAGTCTTATTTTCAGGTGTAAGCTACATGGAAGCATGTGTATTCTTCTATTGCAGCACTTTCTCTCAACCATTTCCAGTTTTCTTTGCATATTCATGTTCATGGAGGGATTGCGCCTTGGGTGAGCTCATGTACTCTTTGGGAGATATCTTACTGATATATTTATAATTGTAATAAGTTAAATATTCTCTATTATTCATTATCAAAAATTTTCAATTCGAAATACCAAATATTTATATGTCAAAATAACTTTTAATGAGCAAACAATGACCATTTCCACTCTATTTTGATATATGCCGTGGTATTGCTTATTATTTTGAATGGATGAATGTATATATGATAAATGTATGATGAATGGAATGTAATTAATGTGTATTCCAAGTCTCATTTTCAGTACTTAAGCATTGGAATCCATTATATTCATTTTTATTGCATTGGGAGAAGATTTGGCGCATTTTCCCCAAGGGTCGAAATTGTGATTTGGGAGCTGTTTTGGAAAGAGTCATAATAGCCTGTATAAAATGAAACATGATGCATATGAGAATTTAAAAATGTACCTTACACATCCTCTACCTATTTTCATAAAGTTGAGTGACTTTGGGACCATTTGAGAAGCCATTTCCGATAATTACCTAGGGGGAATTGGAGTCCCAATTTGCTAGTAAAGAATCCTACTTTGAACAGAACATTAAACATGTTTGCAGAAGTAATTGGGGGGTCATAAAACAACCCTGAACATCATATTTAATTTTTAATATCATTCATGCACCTTCTGAGAAAATTTGGGAGCTTTTGGGTCAATTTGGAGGTCTAGACATCAAAACTAGTTAAGGTCGAAATTGGGGAAAAAGTGAAAAAATTGGTCATTTAATAAAATTTCAAAAAGGGACAATACATGTGATGGCTAGGTACATAAAGTATCCTTCAAATTTATATATGCATAAAAAACAACATTTACATTAGTGTAGCCATGTACTCTAATTTATCATGCTATATTTGCTCAAGATCCCAACTATGTTCTTCCTTAACATAGGAAGGCCTCATCACGTTTCTGCCACACCATCAATAGTCTAAGACCCTTATCTCAAGGGATAGTTCCCTCTGTCTCAGTTAGGAATAGATCACCAGCATACAACATCAGGAATAGGGGATCATCGTCAACGATATGTTCTGAATCTTGAGGTGCAATTGTATTGGATGTGCACCTCCTCAACAATCGAATAAATAACTCGCGTCTTCCAAGACTAGCATACTCTAATATTTTCTATCATGATTCCAACTACTTTCCATAATCATCAAATAATTAGACATCTGTAGTAGGGAGACCGACATTCGATGGAGCCTTATTCTCCCAATCACCAATATATACATGAGATCCCCTGAGCTTGTGAGTCATTTGTCCTCATAGATATGGATGTATTCGATCATTGCCTATCTTTTTTCAATGTTGAACAGTCATGACTTCCATTTAACTATTTTGTATGGAAGTCATCTTTCTTCCTAATTTGTATCCTGGGATGAGAGTCATGATCCTATAAGCTTACTTCTTCCACTCTCTCTTGATCACTTAATATCAACGAGATCTATATGTCCATCACTTGTAAGCCATAAAATATGTTTTTTTTCCTACAAGTCAAATCCCGTAAGAAGATTAACGATATTGCAAAAAAAATAAATTCATATTTCAATGCAATGAAGATGATTCACAGAGATATGTAGTTATCTTAGCCAATGCTTCAACACAACACACATATGGTAGCTATCTGGATGTCTCTATCTCCATTAGAACATGCCATCAAGAGTGTGCACTACTCTAAGCATGTTAGAAGGAGATATCATCCTAGGTAGATTCATGGAATGCTATGCAACATTACAAGATTAATACATAACAAATACTATATGAGTCTATTGTACATCAATAAAATAACTATATCACATGCTCAACAACCTACTAATTATAGGGATATAGATATGGATATAAAACTTATGTTAAAAAAATACATCTAATATATAAGCGCAATAAATCAAAATAGTTATATTTTATTGTTTTGTGGGTGGGATGCCACTGCCTCCTTGCAGGAATAATGATAGTCCTATGATCTTCATCTTATTGCTGGGATTTGATTGCAATCTGGAACTTCATATAATAACCTCAACATGGGGAGTACCAGAAGAATAAATCTGTACAATCATCATTCCTTGGAATCTTGTAAGAAGTGTCTTCACCAACATCTGCAATTGAGGCTTCATGCTTCCTTTTATTTGAACTGTGACATTGATTGACATAGTGTCCAAATTTATATCTGAAGCACTTAATTTGTGAAAGATCCTTCTTCTTATTTTGTCCTGGAATAGGATTGTTCTTCCACCTTTGTATTTCTTGTTATAAAACTTCCTTCCCTTACCTTTTCCTTTCTTGACATGAGATGTAAGGGATTGATTTATTCATGTGGAGTTCCATGAATTATTCCTCTCGCTGCAAGTATTGTCTCTTCTTGAATGTAAACTATCCATATACGATCAAACTTGGGAAACCTAGGTTGCCCACTGAGAATCTAAATGAATGGTTCCCAAGATGGGGGGAGACCATTAAGAGTGTTCATGAAAATTTCTCTGTCATCCAGTGGATCTCCAATGGTGCTTAGTTTATCTCTTAATTTTGATATCCTCATAAAGTAAGAAGCAACTGGTTCTGACCTTGACATCTTGAGATATGATAGTTGATTTCTCAAAGCAAGGGCACGATTGATATTTATATATTCAAATAGATTCCTCAGGTATATGAACATCTTCATTCCAATATTCTTTTGAGATATTTGAGGAACCAAATGGTCTTTTAATAAATATACCAAGATCCTCCTTGCTCTAGCATCATTCTTCCTCCACTGAGTCTTCATGGCTTCCTCTTCTAGTTCCGGAACCTTCTTGTTCACAAACTTCCAAATGTCAATTTATTCTAAGACAAAAGAACCCTAGACTTCCATGAGCTGAAATTGGAAATCTCGTCAAGCTTATCTTCAACCTTCATGCCAATCATCTTGACTGCGAAAATGGACTAAAAACCCTAGTGGGAGCTATGTCAAATTTGAAGTATGGTCTCTTGCAAAATTGAATCTATAGATAGATGCTCCCTATTGAGGCGAGTTGTATCAAGGTAAAATTGATCCAAAATTGTGGACATAACAACAAGAATGTGGAAGCCCTATGTATTGACCCCAATAATATTAGGTCAAAAAATGAAATTTCACGAACTTGATTTTGGCCTGCATAGAAAGATGCACCCTCCTAGGGAGAGTTGCTCTATGCTTTTTTCGGGATGAAATGAGGTTCAAAACACTCCAAAACGTGGATCCCTAGTTTTTGGAAATGTATTCTTTTAGCACTACTTTGATACCATGTTAGATTTTGTAGATCACTAAAAGAATGACAAAACACATAAACAAAATGATTGTGGAGATTGTTTAACCACGGTGACTATATATCACCTCCCAACCATAGAAAAAAGACATTGTCTCCCCCAAGCTCACACCTTCCAATAGAGATTGATTTACATCCAGATAGCAATAGCACAAACCCTAAAAAAAATAGAAACTTCTCCAAAGTGGAGAACCCTAGAAAAAACCTCTCCTAGCTCCAATAGCGAACTCTTTCTTGCTAGAGCGAACTTGTCTTGTTGGTGTGTTTAAATGAGAGGAGGCACCCTTCTATTTTATACTTTATGGTGTTTTTTTCTAACTGGGCCGACTTGTCTTCTTAACTAAGGCCAACTTGTCTTATGTGATAATAAAATACATTTTATTATATTTATTTATTGGGTCGACTTGTGTGAGGATGACTCACGCAGCTACTTCCACCAACATAATAAACAAAGAAACTCAACTTTAATTTAGTTATTGACTAAAATGACTAGGAATGACTATAATTCTAGGTTAATGAATATAGAAAGTCTACATTAATATAGTTAGCCTCTAAAATTAAGAGGAAAATGAGTACAATGCTAGGGGGATGTTCAATTGAAATAATTGAGCTCTTTACTCATGTAAAATTGAATATGATACATATTGGCATGCATATATACAAATTTAACATTTCCAAGTATTCAAGGGGAGATATATATTGGGTTTTAATCTATATAGTTTACCAAAACGTTTGAAAATCAATGATTGTTTAACCTAGTTTAACTAGTTAATGTCAATTTATTTAACATTTAAGACTATTTTAATGGTTCAATTTAGTCTAACCTCAAAACATCGAAAATAATGAAACATTCTATTTCTGATATAGTGGACATATTGTCACAATTGTTATGATCATTAGGGAAAAAAAGAGAAAAAGTGCAATTTTAAATAATTTTAAAATTTTCTGACATTACAATGGATTTTTGCAAGCAACATTGAAAACCAATATCATAATTTTCACCCAAATGCAATAGTGGATCTTTTGGAAATTATTAAAGACCTTATTGTATAAGGACATTCCACCCAACCATAGGACTTATGTTACACTCAATATCTTTATAAATAAGGTCACCCCAAGCTATGGTATGAATCCACAAGGGTGAATTCCTTTGGCTCAGATCTAATTTTTCTAACAAAACCTAATTCCAAAGAATTCCAAGACTATTTCCCACTATAAGAATCTCAATATATCAATCTTGTTTTCCCCTTGGTTTCCACAACCCAAGGAATGGGATCCTATTATATTATAAATAGTCCCCCAACTATCCCACTTCCCTCTAGGGATCCAAGACAAGCTGGTTAGGAAATATTTGAGCTAGGATTCCAAGGATTATCATCTGCAATTAATTCCTCTTAATATCAACAATTACCCCTGCACATAATATTATTTTCTTTATAATATCATGGTTGTAATTGTTTATACTTCTATTGCTGTAAAATTATGGTATCCTAATCTCATATAAAAGAACTCAAGGAAAGTTGAACATGGATAATGGCTTGTATTCCCAAAATCATATAATATATTTACACGCATAGGAGAGACCACATGCTTTTATGAGATAAGTACATGTATCTCACTTGGAAACTAATCCATAATAAACATAATTAAAAGTTTAATAAGATAATTTAGAAATAAATTATATTATTCTCACTTATCCAAATAAGCCTCTTCTCCCCCTATCATGGTCTCATAGCCCCCCATTCTTTGTACTATTTTTTGTCTACAATTCTTAGTGTATTTATATTATTTATCAATGTACAAATTACAAGTGACATATGTTTGGTTATAACCATTTCATGATATACATATACATTAACAATTTGGGGATCCTTGTGGTATTACATCCCCCCACCCCACCCGCACTCGCAATCCCCTGCCTTATATTCCACATTCGTTGATGTAATATCAACACTAGGTACAATGTAAAATTTTGATATCAAAATCTAAAACAATTGTAGGTATGCTTCTTGCATACTCCTGCTCCCATGTTTCTTCTTTACAGTTGTAATGGGTCCATTCTAGCTTTATATATGCTATTTCTTTGTTCTTGAGCAATGCAAATTTAATATCTAGGATGCATATTGGTGGTACCTAAATATATCCGTTTGTGTGGCTCCACCTAAAACAAAGTCCAATCAATAACATTGCTAGGATCGTGTATATACTTTTTTAACAAAAATACATGAAACACATAATGATATTATTTGCTACTAGGTAATGCAAGGTCATACACAACATACCCTATTCTATGAAATATCTCAAAGGTTCCATTATATCTAACTACCAACTTATGATGGATTCCCAACTTCAAGGATCTATTATTTGGTTTAAATTTCATGTATAATTTCTCCTAAACCCTGAATTAGCTTGGTACCCTACCTTTCTCTATATAACTCTTTTTCACATCCCATGTTTCCTTCAAATTTTGTTTGATCTTGACCACCCACTCTTCCATTTCTTTGAGAAAATATGGCCCGAGTACTACTATGTCTGCTACATTGTTCCAAGTAGGTGGAATATTTCACTTTCTACCATACAAAGCTCCAAATGGACTCATCTTCAAGCATGATATCCATTCTTATATGAAAATTACATTAAATACAGGTAATCTTCCCACTTTGAGGGCTTATCGATCACATACATCCTTAACATATCCTCAATCACTTGATTAATTCTCTCTATTTTCCCATTTGTCTATGCATGATATGTTGGCTTAAATTCAAACTTATTCCAAATCCTTTAAACAACCCCTTCAAAAAGTATGAAGTAAACTTTGGATCTTTGTCTAAAACAATTCCTTGGGTATTTTGTGCAATCTAGAAATCTCTTTCATGTAAATCGTTGTTATATTAGTTGTGGTTTGACTTAATCGGAATAAAGTGAGTATATTTTGTTAGTTTATCCACCGCTACCATGATGGAGTCATGTTGCCTTGTTGTCTTGGGAAATTGAGTGATAAAATCAATGGTCACAATTGCCCATTTCCACTCTCATATTGGAAATTGTTGTAGAAAACATGTTAGATGTATTTGTTCATCCTTTACTCTATGACATTCCATACACATTAGTATATACTCAACAATGCATTTCTTCATTCCTAGCAAAATATATTGATTACTTACTACTGCTATTGTCTTTTGGTATCCATTAATTCTAATATATGGAACATTATTCCTTAATTCACAAGAATTAGAAACATAAAATCCATTTTTTTGCGTAAGGATTCCATCACATTCCAACTTGTAATGTTCATATTTTTTTTGTACATTTTTTTGTTGTAATCCTCATTTTACCTGTAGGTAATTCCCATTTGAAATAAGAGCTTCCAAATTTCTATTCTTTAAATATGATTTAAACATGCTAATGGTTGTAGCATGTATTCTTCTACCGAGTTCATTAACAACCTTTTTCTCTTTCCCTCTAATATGTTTGATATCTAAATCATATTTGCAAAGAAATTCCAACCATCTTGTCTATCAAGGATTCAAATTTTGTTGTTCAAATAAATATTTTTGACCATTATGATCTATTTTTAATTTAAAATTGATCTCCATCAAACAATGTCTCCGCGCATTTAAATGCATGAAATATGGCATCAAAACCTAAATCATATGTAACATAATTATTCTCATGTTCCTTAATCTTTCTAGACTCATAAAAACTTACATGCCCATTATGACTGAGAATTCCACAAATTCCCTCCTTACAAGCATTAATGCATACTACAAAATCTTGATTTGGATCGACAATTTTGAGAATTGGTGCACTAGTGAGATATTATTTAAAATTTGGAAGCTTTCCTCATTCTCCAATATCCAATCAAATTTATTTATTTTCTTCTATAAATATATGATTGTATCTGTGATTGTAAAGAATCCTTTTATGAACCTTCTATTGTATCTAGCGAGTCCCTTGAATGATGTGCAACCCTTGAAATACTCTTTGTTGTAGACCATCCCATAATAACTTCAATATTATTTGGATATAATGTTATTCCTTCTTCATAAATAACATGTAATATATAATGCATTTGCATTTGGTAAAGTAAAAGTTACTCAATTTCGCATAGATGTAGTGTTCTCTTAGCATTTGTAATACTAGCCTCAAGTGCTATTGACGCTCCTACCATGGTTATGAGTAAATAAGAACATTTCCATCAAGGAACAAAATGACAAAATTTTCTAAATATTGCCTAAATATTCCATTCATCAAATACATGAATGCAACTAGTGCATTTGTCAGATCAAATATTGGCACTACTACAAACTCACTGTTGGCTGGAATATTTCACCTCCTGCGGACATCAAGGTGTTCCACTGGTTTGAATGGTTCAGATCTAGAACAAATAGAGGACAGAGGTTGAAGACTCTCCCTAGACGCTGTAGATATCTGGAATACAAGGCTTTGACAGTTCACCCGCAAAAAGCTCAACATGAAACGAATCAAAGCAACCAGAATATGATCTACTAATCTATGCTAGTGACTAAGGAATCTAGCAACATATATATGCGAAATCACAACAACAACATCATATGTGGGACATAAATCAACTTGCATTAGAAATATGAAGAAGTTTACAACCAAGCCTTAGTGTTGACATGCATCTCCATGAAACCAGCTCTTCATCCCCAAAAGCTCCAACTCTAGCTCTCTATGCTCTCTCCAAATGATCTTGGGCCAAGAATCAATCCAACAGCATAACAATACCTTCATTGTTCTCCCCTCAACCATGGCTATGAGCTCATATTTATAGGGATTTAATGGATAGAGATGGTTGAGAAATTAGTGGGTGAGGTGGCCTCTAAGATCCTAGGATGAGGGATCTCGAGCTCAACCAACCCACAACAGTAGGGATAAGGCAGTACACGAGGCTTATCATCTAGAAGCCTTGAGAAACTTCTCTTTTTCCCTTTTTACCCAGGGTACCGCACTTCTCCTTCTATGACAGAGCGGTTCTGGTAATAACCGCCTATGGACCAAGGGTAATGGGTGGCGGCACCGCTTGTGGACAACCAATGAAAGGTGGTGCGAGCAGGGGTACCGCTCCTGGCTAAAGGGGCATGTGCGGTGCTGGGAATTTGTATGACATATTGATGAAAAAACAATTTAGTTTCCACTCCAGAAACTGGGATTCAGGTCAAGTAGGTATGTCAAATGTCTTATCACATGACGGTGACAGGATTTTGATATAACAGGATGCCCCCCAAAGCATGAGTCTTAGAGTGATATGATAAACGAGAGCTTTGAGAACAAGTTGTCGCCAGGAGATGAAAATGTCGGCTCAATCGGAGTATGCAGTCAAGTAGGCATCTGTAGTACATCAGTATGTTGACTCATAGACACAAGTAACCAAATTCATAGCCGCAGACCAATACAAGGCAGATCCATGAGTGGAATAAACAAGCATGGCTACTAGAATACAGCGTAGATCCATGTGATAGAGGACTCAAACTTGGACATAGCTACCAGACATACAACGTAGATCTATGTCATATAGACGCAAATTTGAGCATAGCCACGACCATACAAATGTGGATCCATGCTAGATATACAAAACTCCATCGCAACCTAGGGAAAAAGCAATGAGCGCTTTTAAACAAATTCCTAGGGTCTTCGTCTCGTCTTCCACAAAGTACGATTCTATCCATGTGATTACAATGATATGAATTCGAACATGGTAGAAACCACTTGATTACCGACCAATGATGTGAACCGTTAACAAGTGCGACGGAGATCACCATTAATGTCAATGATTCCCAAGGTACCCTAGTACAATCTACTGAGTGTGAATAGATGTCCTGATGTTGAACACCCAGTCGATTCTGTCGATCAAAGGTCAATGATGTGAACCTATGTCGAGAGCAAGAGAAACTGTCATTAAGGCATACAAATCTCAAGGTACTAAACATTGTTTCTAAGACTATTTCCCGGATGATGAGCTGATGTCGACGGGAATAGTCTCGTCGAAGGAGGGCCATGATGAGTCCCACATCGACGACACGAAACTTGGAACATAGTTCTGGAATGATGTGAATGTATTAACCATATGACTGACTCAAAGATACAGACACAAAGACTGTGTAGACTGCAGAGGTAAGACTTCTTCAAATCCCCTTTGAACATCGGGCAACACGACAAAAAGACTTGGCAGCATGACTAGAAAAGACAGATACACAATGCGACAGTGGACAATGCATTCTTTTGAAAGACTCAAAGGATTGACATGGCTCATGAAAGTGGATCGTCACGGAGATCAGTTGAATACCCAATTGACTGACATGATTGTGCAGACAAGTGCCATGTTCAAAGGTAACGACGAACAACTGCCATTATTTACAAAATGATTCCCTTCCCATTTTCCCCATCATGATCGATGAGTGCCTCTTTTCGGTTTTACGAGTTCAAAGAGGGTAACAAACACTCGATATAGCTTGTCAGAAGACAAGTCCACTCTCATATGTTTTATGAACCTGAGAGAGGAGGGGTTCGTTCCCAAAACGGGTCTCTCAATGTTTAATTTAACAAGTCCATTGAAAGAAAACTCGGTATCGTTCATGTTTAGAGAGTTTGAACGAATACAGAAGAAAACTCCATGGGGGTCCTTTTTCATATGATTTAGTCTCTAAGGCCCGAAATTTTTTAAAATCATACCTTAGAGAACTCTTCCAGTCATGATTGGCTGCAGTGTTCCTTTCTCATAAATAGTCCTATCCGAACTGAGAAAGAGATAACCTATCTTCGGACGAACGACTCTTCAAATACTTTAATGAGCGTGAAGAAGACAAGATCGCTCGACAATCTTTTCGCATTTAGGGAGTTTGAAAAGAGTTTAAAGAGAACTCCATTAACCTTTTTCATGTTTGAATCCAAAGCACGAAAAAGTAATAAACTAAGCTCAAACCACTTTTCATGTTTTAACCAGAGCACGAAAAATGAAAAGTAAGCTCGACACCATCTTATTGTTTTTAACGAGCTTGAAGATCGATTGAAAGAATGCTCAGGGATTGGTTTCATTTTTACTCAAGCTTGAAACCAATGGGTAAACTATGCTTGAAAAATCCCATTAACATGCTATACAGAGGTTGGAATCTTGCCCCCAACATGATTGCTAGCGAAGCCTACCCCTAGCATGGTTGCTAGGGGCTCGACATGCCCCCAAGCTTCGCTTCCTTTGACGATTCTTCTTCCATACCAAACCTAAAAACCTGGTTACTAATGTGAAAATGTTCACCAAGGGGTAGGAAGAGCGAGAATCGGGCAGGAGAAAAGAAGGTTCAAGTTCTAACACTAAAGTGAAGTCTCGACTCAAGGGAAGGGGATCTGTTTCATTTTTACACAAGCTTGAAACAGAAAGTAACTATGCTTGGAACATGATTTCATTTTTATGCAAGCTTGAAACCAAAAGGTAAACTATGCTTAAGGAAACCTACTTCATTTTTTAATAAGCTTGAAATAGAAAATGAACTATGCTCAAGAATGATTTCATTTTTATGCAAGCTTGAAACCAAAAGGTAAACTATGCTTGAGAAGATCTATTTCATTTTTTAACGAGCTTGACATAGAATGGGAACTTTGCTCACGACGTGGTTTCATTTTTATGCAAGCTTGAAACCAAAAGGTAAACTATGCTTGAGAAGATCTATTTCATTTTTTAACGAGCTTGACATAGAATGGGAACTTTGCTCACGACGTGGTTTCATTTTTATGCAAGCTTGAAACCAAAAGGGTAAACTATGCTTAGGGATTGGTTTTATTTTTTAATGAGCTTCAAACCAAAAGTAAACTATGCTCATGGAAAACTGACATGATGGTCAGAACCTGACATGCTGGTCAGGTGCTGTTTCATTTTTTAACGAGCTTGACACAGAATGGGAACTTTGCTCAAGACAAACTGACATGATGGTCAGGTGCTATTTCATTTTTTAACGAGCTTGACATAGAATGTGAACTTTGCTCAGGACAAACTGACATGATGGTCAGGTGCTATTTCATTTTTTAACGAGCTTGACATAGAATGAGAACTTTGCTCAGGACATGGTTTCATTTTTATGCAAGCTTGAAACCAAAAGCGTAAACTATGCTCTAGACATGCTTTCATTTTTATGCAAGCTTGAAACCAAAAGTGTAAACTATGCTTAAGGAGTGGATTTATTTTTTAACGAGCTTGGAACCAAAAGCGTAAACTATGCTCTAAGACCCGCTCCTACCAAACATGATATCCAGAGGTTGGTAGGTTGCCCCCATTTCATAAAAAGATAACGGCTTAACTCCAGTATGAAGTCCAGAGACTAGAGTCATGCCCCCCATTTTACCTATGATGGGAAGAAGCTAACTAGAAGAAGGGGAAGGAATCACAAGAACATGCAACACATTCAAGGCATTATGATTACTAGGAGTAATGCAATGGTCAAGTGTAACAAAGGAAAGTTGATCAATGGTCATAATCTTCCCATCATGGGGAAAATGCATAACTCGAAAGAGTGTGGACACAACAACTTTCATGGCATAAACATAATCGCGTCCAAGGAGCAGATTGAAATCTAAAGAACCTTGGACCACCATAACATCGATACAAACAATTTTCCCTCCTAATGTAATAGGAAAACAAGGAAGGGTCCCTAAAGGTGCAGTAGGTCTGCAATTAAAAGCCAATATCTGATCGGTGGCTGGCACAAGCTGAGGAGAACCTAAAGCTTGCCAAGCAGTTGAGGATAGAATACTAACAGAAGCCCCTTTGTCAACAATAGTGCGAAGTATCCGCCTAGCAGTAACATTCACAACTATCTAGAAAGGAACACTTGAATGAAGGCAAGACTCTGTTAGGTTACTCCAGTCAAAGGAAATAACCTCACTACTCGGAGAGGGTTCTGTCGAAACAGACAAAATTTCCTCTTGTCGAGAACAATTAGAACGAAGCATAAAAACTTCGGCAGGTTTTGGTTCATTCTCTACTGGAAGAGAATAACAAGACGAAGATTTGGTCAAAGAGACTACTTCAGTCTTAACACTTTCTAATGAAAGAGTGGGATCGGGTGGAAATGACACCGACTCGACCACTTTAACTTCACTCTCCGAAGGAAGAGTGGGATCAACCACAGATAAATCTGAATCGACCACTTGGTCAACCAGTGGGGGATCGAGGGATAACTTACTATCACTTGTTGGAATCACCTGTTGATGATCAGTAATATTTCCCACCCAATGTGAAGCTTCATCCATGCTTGGACAAAGAAAAGTACGATGCATAGCCTTGCATATCAAACAAGGATACAAGTCTTTACCCTTACGACCTTTTACCAATGGGTCACTGGTTGAGTGAGTATCATCAACATGATGATCAGAGGTTGATGACACAGACGGTTTGGACCTTTTAGACCACTCTTCTTGTACATGGGAGAGACCAGGACACTCCTTAAGAAGGTGGTCCCCCTTGCAAAGCTTACAAGGGAACTTGGGTTTTTCGAGTGTTCTCTTAGAACGAGCACCATCAAGAGGAGATGGTTGTTGCTTTTTATCTTTCTTATCCTTCTTATTTTTACTCTTCCCTTTCTTCTTCTTCTTATCCACATGACTACTAACCACAGAGCTTTGGTCAAGCGAAGAAGAAGAAAGAGATGAAGCCACAACCGACGAAGAAGGATTAGGATTAGGTTGAGGTCAATCCTCTCTTGGAGGAGAGGTGACATTTGAGACATTAGGTGTAACAGGTATTACCAGATTAAAAATCCAGACCGGTAATCTTATATTTAATCCAGGAAGATTTAGAGTGGCAATAAAGGGAGGACCAATACCTTCACTTGGAGGGAACACAAAAGGTACACCTTGGAAAGGGACCTCTTGAGTGGTAGTCCCAGATGAGGATGCCATCTCTAAACTCTCTAATAACCTCCTAACTACCATGCACAAGCAAGTACTACTCAAACTAAAAGCAACAAGCAAACATGTGAAATGAGTGGATAAGAGTCAAGAACCTCACAAGACAGGCCAAAAGGATAACTCAGATGGTTTGAGGATTCCTAAAAGGGTCTCCCGATATACGCTAGGTACGAGGGAGCTCAAATCGGTAGTAGTGTTGTCTAATGCATAACCGTACACAAGGGGCCTTTCGATATACAATCAAGTACGTGAAGTACCTTTATATATACCTCAAGGGTACGTGAAAGACCGTTCGATATACCGATGATATGTGGAAGAACTGCGTGAGTCCCGGGATGTAATGCTGACAAATAACGACAACTCCTATGTTTAACGACGCCCGAACATGGCTCTAACTTATCACTCAAATTGCTAAAAGTTTTAACCTAGTACTACCGTTAATTTTATCTTGTGCGTTTAGGTGGAACCATGGAGTGAAAACTTGAATTTAAAGAAGATGCATACTGATCTATATGATGAAGCAAGTTTTCCTCTTCAATGAAATTCTACCTAAGAGAGGGAGAGAGATTTACTTTTCTTCCCAAAAAAAATGCACACCCAAATGCAAATGCAATTCTACCTTTCCAAATGAAAAGTAAAATATCAATGCACCCCCAACAATCTTTTAAAGCAAAAAATAAAAAAGAGATCTAGAGAACATATAACATAAATCAAAATGTTTCCTGTCTTTTCATGCTTGAAAAAGACGCATAAAAACTCAATGGAAAGATGATTTCACTAACTTTTCCAAACAAATCTAACTCTAATGCACGCAAAGCTGAAAATGGATGTTTCTTCTCAATGAAAGTAAGATCTAGAATCTCGAACAATCATGCACGAAACAAGAAGAAAATCGTTCAACAAGCTTGCGAATAAAGCAAAAGAGAGAGAAAACTAAAACTTCTCTTTGAAACAGACAAGGAGACGAAGAACCAATCTTTCCTACCAAGCACTGAAAAATCAGCATGCGAAAGGAAACAAGAATCACCCCAAGCAAGGAAAGACTCAAAACAACATGGATCACTCATGCATTCCAAGTCCAAAACAAACCAGAAACCTACTCACGAAAATGAAATGTATATTTCCAATTCCAACGAATGATATCTACAGAAAGGAGCAAGAGGTTTCAAACAAAGAAAAGAATGTAAACTCCAATGCAAAAAACATAAACTCTCTTTGAATGCAGAAAGAATATAACACTCAAAGCGACTGCAGAATATACAATTCATGGCCCCTCAAAACCACACTTCATTTTCATCAAAAAGTAAGCCAAAAACACACAAAAATCAAAATTCAAAGTCTAGAACAAGGCCTACCTGGCATCGCACAGATGAAGTTGCTGACAAGCGGTTTTGAGGCAGAACCGCTCCTTGCTCACTGGATTCCGGCGATGGCACCGCGTATTGATAACTAGACTTAGGCGGTGGCACCGCTCCTTGCCAACAGAACATGTGCGGTTCCCTGTAAAAATCCAAAACACAAGAAGAACGAAGGATCCAGTTAGAAAAAGGCTAGATCAAGGCAAATACTGTTGAATTGAGTATGGAAAGAGAGCATAAAAGACCGAAATGACTCAGATCTGAACATATCTTGAGGTTTCAAACCCAAACGGAGTCAGTCAGAGAGTAGATTTGACTGAAGAGAGTTGAAGAAGGAGCCTGGATTCAGACAAGAGTTACAGACTGAGGAAGATCAGAACGACTAATACACAACTTCATTCCCCAACAGAGTCGCTAGATTTGTTGCCTGGAATATTTCACCTCCTGCGGACAGCAAGGTGTTCCATTGGTCTGAATGGTTCAGATCCAGAACAAATAGAGGACAGAGGTTGAAGACTCTCCCTAGACACTGTAGATATGTGGAATATAAGGCTTTGACAGTTCACCTGTGTACCTGCAAAAAGCTCAACACGAAACGAATCAAAGCAACCAGAATATGATATACTAATCTATGCTAGTGACTAAGAAATCTAGCAACATATATATGCGAAATCACAACAACAACAACATATGTGGGACATAAATCAACTTGCATTAGAAATATGAAGAAGTTTACAACCAAGCCTTAGTGTTGACATGGATCTCCATGAAACCATCTCTTCATCCCCAAAAGCTCCAACTCTAGCTCTCTATGCTCTCTCCAAATGATCTTGGGCCAAGAATCAATCCAACAGCATAACAATACCTTCAATGTTCTCCCCTCAACCATGGCTATGAGCTCATATTTATAGGGCTTTAATGGATAGAGATGGTTGAGAAATTAGTGGGTGAGGTGGCCTCTAAGATCCTAGGATAAGGGATCTCAAGCTCAACCAACCCACAACAGTAGGGATAAGGCAGTACACGAGACTTATCATCTGGAAGCCTCGAGAAACTTCTTTTTTTCCCTTTTTACCCAGGGTACCGCGCTTCTCCTTCTATGACAGAGCAGTTCTGGTAATAACTGCCTATGGACCAAGGGCAATGGGAGGTGGCACCGCTTGTGGACAACTGATGAAAGGCGGTGCGAGTAGGGGTACCGCTCCTGGATAAAGGGGCATGCACGGTGTTGGGAATTTGTATGACAGATTGATGAAAAAACCATTTAGTTTCCACTCTAGAAACTAGGATTCAGGGCAAGTAGGTATGTCAAATGTCTTATCACATGATGGTGACAGGATTTTGGTATAACACTCACCGTGTTCATATTTGCTTCTGAATGTTGACTTATTTTTG
This sequence comes from Pseudotsuga menziesii, assembly GCA_001517045.1. Lineage (NCBI taxonomy): Eukaryota > Viridiplantae > Streptophyta > Pinopsida > Pinales > Pinaceae > Pseudotsuga > Pseudotsuga menziesii. Next base: position 163,146 of record LPNX010276725.1, read on the forward strand.
TATTCATTCTTTTAATTTACTTAATTGTAGCTAGACCTCAAGTCTATATTCAATTTTTTTTTACTTCTCTTAGCTAATTAAATAAGCAATTAATTCTAGGTAGAGGATATTTATTCCTCACAATGACTTTGTCTATCTATTTAAAATTGATGCACAACCTCAACATTCCATCTTTCTTCTTTACAAAGAATATTGTTTCTCCACAAAGAGAGACACTTGAGCATATATACCCCTTCTTTAACATGTATTCTAATTGCATTTGTGGCTTCAATTTGGTGTACTTATTCTATATGGAGTCTAGGAGAATTAAGAAGCTCGTGGCACCAAATCAATAGAGAAATCAATAACGCTTTTTGGTGGCAATCATGGTATTGTAAATTTTCCTTTAATATTCAACCAGGGCAAACAATGCATGCAAAATACCAACTGATAACCACACATGAATATCTTTCACAGTATGCATTGAAATATAAAACTGAGAAATAAATCACAACATCACATCATGATAATGACACTATTATTTTGGGTATGGAAACCCTCGGAAAAAACCAAGATGGGAAAACCGGTGCAGCAGTGAGATATAGATTTTATTATGAGAAAATATGGAACTTTTACAATCACTGCAAATTCACCCAAACCTGGCGAATGAAGTACCCAGCGGAATCACTGGGCAAATCCCAGCTAAACCTTAACACCCTCCAATGTGAGTGTATGGCCCAGTTGTACGAAGCTCGATTATCTTGTTGCTCGCTCCTTCATCTTCTCGGCTAAATCCTCTGTCTGACTTTCTCTCCTTGTCTGTATCATGTCTCTGTCGGAATACAAGTGTGTGTGTTCTCTCCACCAATTGATCTCTCTTTTATAACTTTAGGTAAAAGCAAAAACCCTAATTTCACTTTCACTTTAACTAGTGGTAAAGCAAAAACCCTAATTTCACTTTCACTTTTACTAGTGGTTCACTAAAGTTAATTTAGATCACTTTAATTTATTTTCCAAAGTAAACTTAGGAAAAGTAAATAAAACACAACTGGTTCCCTATTTTAATTCTTCTGCATGTAAGAACACATGCATGCAGGAAGACCTTCCTTGTTGCTACTAGTTTAACACTCCCTCTCAACGAGGAAGGGATTCAGTAGCAACCCCAACTTACCCCTGAACTTCACAAAACTTTGTCTACAAAGTGACTTGGTGAAAATGTCTACCACCTACTCATCTGGTTATATGTACTCCAACCAAATGGTTCCCCTCTTAACACAATCTCTCAAGAAGTGGTATCTTATGTCTACGTGTTTGCTCCAATCATGGAACACTGGATTCTCTCATAGCGTGATGCGACTCTGATTGTCACAGTTAACTATTGTAGCCTCTATCTCACACTCGAACAACCCTGCAACCTGAAGTACTCTTCTGGTCCTCTACACATCCTGCCCAATCAGCATCTGTGAAACCTGCTAACTGTACACTCCCCCTACGCTCATAAACCAATCCATACTCCATTGTACCTATGATGTAGCGAAGTATGTGCTTCGCAGCCATCGAATGCACTCTCTAAGGGTCCACCATGAACTCACTCAAAGAGTTGACTGCAAAGCTGATGTCTGGTCGAGTGTTGACCAGATACATAAGCGATCCGATAAGCTGACGATACAAGGTAGGATCAAATCCGTCTAATCCTGATGCATCAATATTCCTCCAGTTGGAAACTAGAGGTATGGCCATAGGCTTGTAGTCCTCCATCCCGAATCTCTTCAGGATTTTTACTGCATACTTCCCTTGTGTGATGAAGAAGCATCTATCTCTTTGCCAAACCTGCAAGCCCAAAAAGTAATGCATCAGCCCAAGGTTTTTCATCTCAAACTCTACTGCAAGGTTGGACTTACAGTCTCCAATCAACCTCTCATCTCCTGTCAAAAAAAGATCATCCACATTTAAGACCAGTATAAGAGGAACCTCACCTGTCAAGAAGTACAGGTTGTGGTTAGCCTCACTCCGCTGAAATCCCATCTCCTGTAGATAGTTGTCAATCCTCGAGTACCCATGCTCGAGGTGCCTGCTTGAGCCTGTAAAGAGCTCGATGCAGTCTGCATACATGCGTCTCCCTGTTCTCCACATCAAATCCCTTTGGCTGCTCAATATACACCTCCTCCTCTATAACTCCATTGAGGAAGGCAGTCTTGACGTCCATCTGATGGACACACAAACCCATCTTAGTTGCTAGTGAGATAATGATCCGAATGGAAGAATACCTAGCAATAGGGGCGAAGGTCTCCTCATAATCAATACCCTCCTTCTGTGAAAACCCCTTTGCCACGAAGCGCGCCTTGTACTTCTCCACGCTTCCATCTGCTGCATGCTTCACCTTGTAGATCCATCTGGATCCCACCACCTTTTTCCCTTGTGGCCTCGTCACAACCTCCCATACTTGGTTTTTCATAATGGAGTCATACTCCTCAACCATAGCTTCCTGCCACACATCATGTTGTGCAGCCTCCCAGAAGCTGGAAGGTTCAGAGTTAATCAACTCTGTCATTAGTGCCATATAACTAAGCCTCTTTGGTGGTGCACTCTGTCTAAAATATGTATGTGGAGTACCTGCCTGGAATCCTGCATTGTGGATCTAAACCACTTAGGCCTTGGCCTAGTGTCAACCTGCTACGACTGCTAGATATCTGTCTCCTACTGCAGCTCATCCTTCAAGTCAATGACTAAAGGATCCTGTCCACCTGAATCCCTCTGACCATTAGAACATGTGCTCTGTGTTTGTACCTGTACCTGTACATCTGGCTCCTCCAACTTGACTCCCAACTCCTGTGCTGGCTGCTGATCTCCTGGTAAGTCCAGAGATCTATGCAAGGCCCCTTCCTCATTGAATTGGACATCCCTGCTCACAATGATCCTCCTGCGAGCAGGAATTTAAACTCTATATGCCTTCGAAATCTCGCTGTAACCAACAAATAACCCCTTCTCTCCAGAAGGGTCTAGCTTCTTCCTATTGTCAGCATGAACATGACAATAGCAGACACTGTCGAATATGCGAATGTGACTCACATCTGTCCTAGTGCCTGTGAAGACCTCCTTTGGTGTCTTCCTCCCCCAAGTTGTGTGGGGACACCTGTTCTAAATGTATATTGCAGTCCTGTATGCCTCGGACCAGGGGAATAGTGGTAATCCCTGATCAAATAGCATGGCCTTGGCAGCTCCAACCATAGTTTTGTTCTTCCACTCTGTAAATCCATTCTATTGTGGGGTATGGAGCACATTGTTCTCCTTCTTGATCCCCTCAGCTGAACAATACTCCATGAACTCATTGGAAGTGTACTCACCCCCGTTGTCTGTCCTCAACACTCGAATCTTCTTTCCTGTTTGGTTCTCCACAAGAGTCTTGAACTCTCGGAACCTCTTAAAGACCTCTAACTTAGCCTTTTGGAAATAGATCCAGGTTTTCCTGGAATAGTCATCAATGAAGGTTACACAGTAACTGTAACCATTGAACGAATGGACACTCATAGGTCTGCATACATCCAAATGCACCAAGTCCAAGGGCTCCTTAGACTTGTGCTCACTCTGTGGGAAAGAATTCCTGATGTTCTTCCCCAAAGCACAACCCTTGCAGTGGTTATGCTTTTCCTCCTGTACCTGAGGAACTTCAATGACTGCCTGTCTCAAATGCTTCAGTGCTCCATGGTGTAAGTGTGCCATCCTCCTCCGCCACAACTCACCCTAACTGCTGCTGCTGCTGCTGACTAGAGCCTTTGTAGGCTCAAAGTGTAATCTGTACACTTTCTCGCTCCACTGCCAATCACCTTATCCAACCTCCTATATGACCCCTTGGGCCTGATATATACTCTATGGTCACCGAACTTCATCTGATATCCCTTGTCCTCCAGAGTGGAGACTGATATAAAGTTCTTGGTCAGTCCTGGAACATATCCCCAATTCTCATCATTTTGCTCTTTCAATTGGTCTTTATAGTATGGGCACTTCCTTCATGAATTACAACATTAAGCAATACAACATCACATTATAACAAAATTTCAAACTATGTAATATAAATAACACATTGAAACCAAAGTTTTAAGCTATACAATGACTAATAATTGTTTTTTCAAAGTCCAAAATTGTATGATGAACATTGAGATGGTGTTAAAGTTCCACATAATGCAATACACATCGCTCATAGATTTAGATCAATAATATAAATATCTCACTTTCTCCAAATGTATAAACCATGTGATACCTATCATATCACATAACTTGGAGCAACAAATATCATACTAACCACAAAGTTCAAAACCATGTGCTGAACATCACACTGATCACGATGCGATGGACATCACATTGAACCCAAAGTTTGGGACGGTGTGATACGTTCCATCATCACTTGTAAATTTGGCACAAATTTTTAATAACCCACGATACATGAATTTACATCACTTGTAAAGAATGAATCAACGTTATAACATTGGTACCGAGCGATGCCCATCAAATATAATAGTCTGAAGTTAATGGTTCGGCCATCTTTTGATATGATAGTGCGAACACATAGATAAAGTGGGGAACCACTACACCTAAATGTTTGAGACAAGGCAATAACTAGTGTCAACCATAGGAAAAATAAAATGAAGAGTTGACATTGTTCACATTTTACATCGAGGACACCTATCCTAGGTTGTTTTTTCTCAAACCATTGTATTTTATACTCATAAAATAAACATTTAAATTGTAGGGAATTCTTTGCAACTACATTAGTTTATTAAAAATAATCTTCACTCTCGCTTGGGTTTGAACCTTGTTTTCATAGGCGTTCTATTTAGCATACCAAGTTGTATGGACCACATTGAATAGTGATTCATTAAGCAAGCATGGATAGCACTACCAAATTTTCTCCAAGTCCCATTCATCAAAGAAACCATAGAGAAGTTATTGATCCATTCTACTTATTTTTACTAATATTATTAATGGGTGAAATGCATCCTTATGTGAAACACAATTTGAAAAAATGGAACTAAGGAAGTAATATAGAGACAAGGGAAAGCACCTTAGGTTATGCTTGAAGAGGAATCTTTCACAAAATTGATGGTGGAATATATAGCCAAGACATATTTTGGTGATACTATTTGCAAAATAGCTACAAACCAACAACTATAGTGGGCATGAATTTACCACTTGTTCAAAATGAAAGTTACTTAGGAAACTCTGACTTCAAAGCATAACAATTAATAAGGAGATCCCACTGCCACTAGGTAGAATCTAGATGGCCCTTGATGCCCAAAGCTGAAGTAGTTTCATGGTTGGTTAGTCATGTTGATGTTGACAATAAGTTGATCAAAGATTAGAATGTTTTGCTACTAACAAATGTTATCATGGTATTCTAAAAAAATGGTAGATTAAGGACAAACTATTGAGAGCAATGGATAAAGATATCCACTCCACACCAAACCTCATATTGGCTTATAGATGTAATGGTGTTGGTTAGCATATCGTAAATTAATAGGATGCCACAGAGTTCAGAGAATCATGGATCCCACTTATTTATCAAGTAGCTCAAATGGCCCAAGTTTTCAATTGGTTGAGTATTTTATCCACCACTTTGATTAATGCTATCTTCGGGGAAAATAATCTACTTCTAATAGTCCCAAAAAATTTTATGTCATATTTCATGGTGGATACTATTTATGTAGCTAATCACTTCCTAGGGATGTGATGGCAACAAAAATGAAAGACAATTCATGTTTATTTCCAAGTCCTATGAGAACAATTGTAATATCCCAAATCCTGATATTTTCTGTTTCTATGCAATTTTACTGAAATAGTCGGGCATGCAAACTACCATGCAAAATTTCCCTATTTTATAGATGAAATCAGGGTTAGGGTTTGCAAGATAGAATGACACTTACCACTGATAAGCCAGCTGAATGTGCTCCAGGGAGAATACACATGCAAGATGAGCTGAGCTGGTGAAGAAATAGCCTTGTTTCTGCTGCAATACCCCCGGATGGCTGAATCAAACAAGTGTGACGATTTTGCTGAAGGGATGGTCAGTTTCAGCTGGAAATAAGTCGGAAGGAAGGTATGCCAGTGCCGGAGAGGATGGCTGGATCATGCAAGGGTTTTGACCTCCTAGATGCCCTAGCGAATTGATCTCCCAGTCTGCTGCTCACACCTCCACAATGTTGTAAACTGCTACTAGTTTCCCCAGATGGACAATCTGATAGCTGATAATCACCCAATGTAGTAGAGTCATCCTATCAGTGAGGATGCAAGCCGCATGCGAAAGAAATATAGTGATCCAGAGTCCTGGTGAATGACTAGGGTTTTCCCAGCTAAATGCCCCCAGCTGTACGAATGAATCTGCAATAACCTTCGGACTTATACTGGAATACTGAATAATGATTAATGCAATAGATACGGTGACAAACCTGGATGGTTTATCCTGAAGGAGATTAGGGCAGATGTCTCACTGTCGAAATCTCGTTAGTTGTAGACATCACCTCCAACCCCAACTGTTGTGGCCGCATGCTGTGCTAGTTCTCAAGAGCTCCAAAATAATAATAATCCAAAAGTGAAGTCTCCATTCACTTTATCTTTCTTTTATAACTTTCAACTGCAAAAACCCTAACTTTGACCTAATTAGGTCACTTTAACTTCTAATTTGTAGTTGACTTACATGCATGCGCATGGAGACTTAAAAGGGTACATGCATCATTAAATAATGCTTAGATGTCATGCATGTCAGTGGCCTTTGGCTCCGGTGGCCTTCTTTGAACTAATGGTGATATCATATTGATGCTCTAGATTTTATGTAGATGGCATCAGTCTTCAGTTGATTCCCTAATTGTCAGTAACCGCTCGAACCCAAAGGAATCACATAGGTTAGCAGTTTTGATCCTCAATGCCTAATTAGATGAGGACATTACAGTCCTCCCTGCTTGAGATTGCTTGTCCTCAAGCAATTGCAAACTGGGATTCTGCAATACCTGTTCACCTTCCCATGTGGCATCCTCTTGAGGTATTTCTTTCCATTGAACCAAGTATTCCCTAATCACCCGGTTCCTGAGTTTCCTTTCTCTAGTCTGTATGATCCGTTCAGGAATCAGTATCAGTAGTCCTTCATCATCTAAAGGAGGTAATTCTGTTGATGGAGCAATGTATTTCCTAGTGGTCTTTTTTAGGTTTGACACATTGAATACATTGTGAATTTTACTTTCCTATGGTAGTTCTAGTTCATATGCCACCTCTCCCACCTTCCTGATTATTCTGTAGGGTCCATAGAAGCGAGTTTTTAACTTTTTCGCTCCTTTCTTCTTAAGTGAAGACTGTCTGTAAGGTTGGAGCCTTAAGTATACCAAATCTCCTACCTCAAAGCTCTGCTCAACCCTGTGTCTATCTGCATACAACTTTAGCTAATTCTGGGCTGTCTGTAAGTTTTCCTTCAAGATTTTAAGAATATCTTGACTGTCCTGTATCCAATCCTTTGCCTTAGGATCCCTACTGTCTTTGAATTCTAAATCTGCATAGTCCAAGGCCTCGTAGCCATATAATGCCTTAAAAGGTGTCATCCTGATAGACATGTGATAGGTAGTACTGTAGCAGTACTACCCTAAGTGTAGCCATTTAATCCAGGTTCACTGCTGCCCTGTTACGTAGTTCCTTAGATATCCTTCAATCCACTTGTTGACAATTTCAGTTTGTCCATCGCTCTGGGGATGATAACTTGTGCTGGTAGCCAGTTCGGTCTCCACTATTTGAAAAGTTCTTTCTAGAAGGAACTTGTGAATCTACTGTCCCAATCACTGACAATGGTATTAGGTAACCCATGTAACTTGAAGACCTCCCTGAAGAATAACTCAGCTACTTGAGTTGTAGAGTAATAAGATGATATATAAAAGAAATGTGCGAAATTGGTCAGTCTATCAACTACGGCATATAAACAATCCCGACCTTGGACCTTGGGTAATCTTGTAATAAAGTCCATGGAGACACTTTCCCACTTCTGTTCTAGAATTGGTAGTGGCTGAAGCAACCCCACTGGATGGATGTTCTTGATCTTGTTCTGCTAACATATGCTACATTCCCATACATGCTGCATAACCTCCCCTTTGAGGCCCTTCCATGAGAACCTCTCTTGGATCCATCTGTAGGTCTTCAAGAAACCCTGATGTCCTGATAATGGAGAGTCATGTGCTACCTATATGATATTTTTCCTCAAATTTGATTCTGGGACGAGGTATATCTAGTTCTTGTAATAGATGATGTCATCAACAATCCTGTACCTGTCATCCTGAATCTATCCATCCAATAATTCGCAAGCGAATTTATTTTTGGAGTATTCTACGAAGAGAAGTGCCCTCCAATCTATGGATATACTCATGAGAGATAGTGAGGCAGGTCTCCTGGATAATGCATCAGCTACTATATTATTCTTACCTTTTACATAGTCGATCTCGAAATCGTAGGCTTGTACTTTGCTGACCCATTTCTGTTGGCGCTCATTCAGTTCCTTCTGCTCCAAGAAATAATTGAGGCTGTTATGATCTGTCTTGATTTTGAACTTACTTCCCACCAGGTAATTTCTGAACTTCATGAGAGCATGTAAGATGGATAGCATTTCTTTTTCATATATGGAGTAGTGGCGCTCGTAGTTCTTCAGTTTTCAGCTCTCAAATGCAATAGGGTGATGATTATGCATCAATACTGCTCCTAGACCTTCCCCCGAGGCATCACATTCTACTACAAATGGTTGTGAGAAATCCGGTAATGCTAAAATTGGGCAAGAACTCATAATGACTTCCATCTCCTCAAAAGTTTTCTGTGCTAGTTCTATCGAAGTGGATGCTCCCTTCTTTGTGAGATCTGTGACGGGTGTGGCAAATTGGGAGAATCCCTTAACATACCTTTGGTAATAAGTGCAAAAACCTAAGAAGCCTCTCAATTTTGTGACTGTTTTTGGCGTGGGCCAATCTCTGATAGCTCGAATTTTCTCCATGTCAACCTGTACTCCTTTTTCACTGATTATGTTCCCTAGATACAACATTTCCTTCATGCCAAATTCACACTTGGACATTTTCGCGTAAAGCGAGTGTTCTTCTAGAATGCTCAGTGCTTCATCCAAGTGTTTCAGATGTTCCTCCCATGTTTTGCTGTAAATCAGGATGTCATCAAAGAATACTAGAAAAAACTTACATAGTTGAACTCTGAAGGTATGGTTCATGCACCACTGAAAAGTAGCTAGAGCATTGGTAAGTCCAAAAGGCATGACCAAAAACTCATAGTGACCATAGTGACAACGGAAAGCTGTTTTGGAGATGTCTTGGTCCCTTACTCGGATCTAATGGTACCCCGAGCGAAGATCAATCTTGGAAAAGTATTTGGCACCCCGTAGTTCGTCCATGAGTTCATCAATCCTAGGGATGGGATACTTGTTTTTTATGGTCTTTTTGTTGAGTGCTCGATACTCAATGCACATTCACAGTGTACCATCCTTCTTCTTGACCAAGACCACTAAAGATGCGAAGGGGCTAGAACTGGGCGGAATGTATCCGAGCTCCAACAATTCCAACAATTCTTTGATTGTTTTCTCGATCTAATCCTTGTATCTTTTGGGATGTCGATAAGGAGTGGTGATTACTGCATGTGTCCCCTCCTCTAGCTCAATGATGTGTCCAAAGCCACGGTCTGGCGGTCTATCTAATGGAAGGTCCCAAAATACCTTTTCGTGCTTCTGTAACAAGGCCTGAATATCACTTGAGTGTTGTGTGCTAGTTTCTAGAGGTTTCCTAAAGGTGTCAAAACATTCTGCAGCCCATTTTATGTCATCATTTCTGATTACTGCCTCCATTCTCTATGAAGAGACTGATTTTGGGGGATAAGTGTTCATGCCCCTCAAAACTACCCGTTTGCCGTCTGGCCCCTGGAATTCCATTTCCATTGCCCGGTAGTCCATAGTATATTTCCCTATTGAATAAAGCCACTGAACACCCAATACTGCATGAGTATCTGATACATCTACTACATAAAATGAATTTGTCATCTGATAGTTACCTAATGTGACATTCAATTTTGGAATCCAATAGTTGCACTCCATGGTGGAGTTCCCGGCTACTGCTACAGTAAATCCTTCGAACTTCTCGGTCTGAATACCCCTCTTGGCTACCCAAGCAGATTCAATGAAATTGTGGGTTTCTCCCCCATCAATCAATACTCCTACTCTGTGACCCTGTACTACTCCTATAACCTTGAGAGTATGGAATCTTGGTACTCCAGATAATGTAGCAATGACTCCCTCTGGTGTATCACCCTGGAGTGATTCTTCCTCAGTTGCTCGTATTTCTTCTGTGGCCCCCTGCTCATAGTCCTCTTCGTCACTGTCCAAATACATTTCAATGTAGTGAGCCTTCGCCTTCCCTGCACACTTGTGTCCTGGCACCCATGGTTCCTGACAAGTCAAACATAATTTCTTCTGCCTTAAGTCTTTTCTAGTGTCCTCGTCTAACCATGTTTTCTTGGGAACATCCTGCTAGAAAGGTTTCTTGTCCTTGTCCCTAACAGGAAAGTTGGTTTTGAGAGGGAACCTGTTCTTCAGAACTGAATCCTAAAGATCTTTGGCTCTGCTAATGGCATCCTGCAGAGTGGGGGGTTTGTAGGCTTTCACCCATCCCCCTAGTGGCTCTGTTAGGGCCTCAGTGAATAACATCGTTAACCTGCTCTCTAACACATATGTTACCATGACTGCTATCCTATGTAATTCTGAGATGAAGGCTTCTGCACTACCTGTCTGTTTGAGTTCAGCCAACTCCCTGAAATGTATCTCTAGATCCTTCCTGTCAAACCTCTCCATGAGCTTCTGAGTGAACTCACCATAGGAGTGTATGGTGTTGTGACCCAATGCCACTAATTCGTGGTACCACCACTCGTGAGCCTCTCCATCCAGGTGGAGTGTGGCCAATTTAATGGCATGTGTCTCTGTCATGGGACTGAGTTGGAAATAGGTATCCAACTTTTGAACCCATATCTGTGTTGATCCTCCGCGAGTCTCATCAAATTTTGGAATGGTTAACCTACCTAAGGTTTTCTAGAATTCATAGTTGTGATTGAATCCCTTGTTGAAATTCTAGGGCCTCTTCCTACTCTTCATGTTGCAAAAATCTGAAAAAGACATAGCTGCATGAAACTCATATCCTAAGTCCCTATATTCCTACAAATAAGCCCCAAAGGGTTCCCTAGGCTCTACCTACATAACTGGACCTCCTACTGCATCTGCCAAGAAGTGAGGCATAGTAGGAATGTTGGAAGGTCTGCTATATATGTGTAGTGTATTCTGTATATTGGTATACACAACCTTTCTGCTGCTGCTTGTAGACCTTCTATCTATTGTTGAGGGAGGGGTACTGTTGTTACCTAGTTCTGGTTTCACCGATAATCTGTTAATTGCATTGAGTACATCTTTTTCCCTTTGGCTAAGTCTTGCAATGCAGATACCAAGTTGCGAAACTCCATCCTGTCTTCATCTTCCCCCGTTCCTTTTCCCCTGTCAGAGTGTATACCCGTTGGTTCCATGTTTGAGATGATATCTTCTAGTTGGATATCCTCAAAGTCCTCCATGTACCTACTCCTTCTTTTCCTATAGGTTACAAAAGGGTCCTCTTCTGTATTCATCTACTTTTCATTTCTCAAGCCCACAGTTGGACAAGAAGATATCTCTGATACCACTGTAATATCCCAAATCCTGATATGTTCTATTTCTATGCAATTTTACTGAAATAGCCGGGCACGCAAAATGCCATGCAAAATTTCCCTATTTTATAGCTGAGATTAGGGTTAGGGTTTGCAGGATAGAATGAACACTTACCACTGATAAGTCGGTTGAATGTCCTCCAGAGAGAATACGCATGCAAGATGAGCTACGCTGGTGAAGAAATAGCCTTGTTTCTGCTGCAATACCCCCGGATGGCTGAATCAAACAAGTGTGGCGGTTTTGCTGAAGGGATGGTCAGTTTCAGTTGGAAATAAATCGGAAGGAAGGTTTGCTAGTGTTGGAGAGGGTGGCCAGAGTATGCAAGAGTTTTGACCTCCCAGATGCCTAGCAAATTGATCTCCCAGTCTGCTACTCACACCCCCACAACCCTGTAAACTGCTACTAGTTGCCCCATATGGACAATCTGATAACTGATAATCACCCAATGCAGTAGAGTTATCCTATCGGTGAGGATGCAAACCGCATGCAGAATAAATATAGTGATCTAGAGTCCTAGTGAATGACTAGGGTTTTCCCAGCTAAATGCCCCCAGCTGTATGAATGAATCTGCAATAACCTTCAAACTTATATTGAAATACTGAATAATGATGAATGCAATAGATACGGTGACAAACCTGGATGGTTTATCCTGAAGGAGACTAGGGCAGATGTCTCACTTACGAAATCCTGTTAGCTGAAGACGACGTCTCCAACCCCAACTGCTGTGGTCGCATGCTGTGCTTCTTCTCAAGAGCTCCAAAATAATAATAATCCAAAAGCAAAGTCTCCATTCACTTTATCTTTCTTTTATAACTTTCAACTGTGAAAACCCTAACTTTGACTTAATTAGGTCACTTTAACTTCTAATTTGTAGTTGACTTGCATGCATGCGCATGGAGACTTAAATGGGTGCATGCATCATTAAATAATGCTTAGATGTCATGCATGCTGGTGGCCCTCTTTGACCTAATGGTGATATCATATTGATGCCCTATATTTTCTATAGATGGCATCAGTCTTCAGTTGATTCCCTAACTGTCAGTAACAGCTCGAACCCACAGGAATCACATAGGTTAGCAGTTTTGGTCCTCAATTCCAAAGCAAATGAGGACATTACAGCAAAAGTATAGGAGTGAGTTCACACAAACTGGATTTGTGATAATTTTATCACTCCCCTAGCGACACTTTAGTGTAATGCAAGCCAACTCCTTGTATGATAGAGAATGTAAGGAAAGTAGTCATTACAATAGGTGATCAATAGATAATGGAAACATATACTTATCTGAAAATATATGGAGCATCCAAGTCTCCACATATTCTATCAAAGTTCATCCTTGATGAGATTTTTATTACAACTATTGCATATTAGACTTTGTAAACGAGCATTAAATATTGTTACTAAGAGATAATCACTAAATATGGCCTTCATTACCACTAGCCATAGGATCCTACAATATTTATTGTACTACTAAAGCAATAGTAACATAAGTAAATACATTAACATATTTTCATTTTAGTAAAGAAACATTTAGGAGGCATGATCCATTAGGCATGATTGCTCATCATAGTTATATTTTGATGTATAATTAGCCCTATCAAAATGAAACTTGAACTAATGAAAATGTATACAAAAAAGGTTGGTCATATCAATATGAGGAGGCAATGATGAAAATGAACTAGGTGTAGAAAGACAAACCAAGAAGACAGAAGGTTGAGTGAGAGGCTAGAGAACAAGAAACTAAATATGAACGAATTCAAAGAGAAAAAGAGGATGCAACTACCGGATATAAGGTTGAGAAGGATGAGAAAAAAACCTTTGTAATTAAGTTCAATGAACCAAAAGAGTGATACTAAAATGCCACTAACCATCTCTTGGTGAGTCAGATGTACCAAGGCTAGTACAACACAATGGAAATTTTAGGGGAAAAATTCAACATATAGGCTATTTTCAACGTTTTTTTTCCAAAAAAATATTCGCCAATTTCCATTTTTTCCTAACAAGATTTGCCCAAATTCCATGGGATATTTTTTTTTAATCTAAAAATCGTCAAAATTGTCCAAAAACTATATAAAGTCCTTAGAAACTTACAAATTTTACAATTTTTTTTCCTAAGGTCATGACAAAGGAATTAAACAATCAACACCGCCAACATCGAGATACATAGAGGGATTGATGGGCTTGATTAAATACCAATCCCTTACCCTCATACATTATAGAATCCAGTGGAAACTTTGCAATCTTGAAACCTTGAAAACTATTAAGTATGTTGAATTCTTAATGGGATAAAAAATTCTACCTTTTTCATATGAAGTTCGATGAGGTTGGAACCACTCTCCAACATCGTGAAGCAATAAATGGTAATATTAAAAATTTAAGTAAAATGATAGAAAATGAAAGATACGAATAATACCACTTTTACTAATGATGACTAAGGTTAGGATTTTTATTGTTAGTGTAGGATTTTTGTGGCTTTCTAAAAAAATAAATGAATTTTATGGGCCCATAGTTGCCGCTGTACAACATCGTACAAAACCATCTCATTTTGTACGGATCCGATCGATTCGGTACCAAATCGGTTGGTTCCATACAAGAACTGGTCGTTTTGCTACCGAACCGGCCATTTCCGATCCAGATTGGTGGTTTAGACCACTTGAGGGTTGAAACCGGTCGGGCCGACTGGTATTGCATGAAATGGACCAGTTTTGATAACATTGGGTACAATAGAATCATATATGCGCTCACAACTCGACGTTTCATTTTATCTAGTAGAAAAGCATAAATAGTCTGTTTCTTGATTTATAACATAAAAAAATGCAAGTGAGTTGTATGGATGCAATCTCAACAATCCAAATCAATTTTTGAAAAGATGAATAGCCTATAAACATTTTTTATGAGAAAAATGGGAAAGAAGAAAAGTTTTGCAGAACAGAGTGTAGCAAGAACAACCAAAATAGTGCAAGGACCTTGGATTATAAAGTTATCTGGTTGAATGCCTCAAATACTTGAGAGCATCAATTATTGACTACACCTAGCAGTGGGAATGATAGCATTGAAAATGCAAGAAGGAAAATAGAATAGAAATACAAAGGTTGTTGCACAACTCACCAATACCACAATGAAGGGTCCCAAAGAGACTATTTGTTAAATATAGTGAACCATGGACCTTTAGGCCTGAATGAAAGCAATATGAAAACAAAGGTTGCAGTAGAATTAACAATTCAATGTAAACTGATCAATGGATTCATGGCAGAAATTTCACACACATCAGACAAGAATTGGTCATAATATCATTACATTGATTAACATTGAGGTCTCTGTAATACAATATCCATACAAAGGAATAATTCAAATGCCTTTGGGAGGATTCGAATTCACCAACTCAAAATGACTTATGCGCTAACTCAATGTGAGAACAATAAACACTAGAGATCACTAGTGCAACTCTAGATAACTAAATCAGTCTACAATAAGTTAACTGATAATGGTAGGTGAACAAAGGCATCCACACTTCCTTAAATCATGCAATTTGGTGCTAGGCTAAGTGATAGTGATCTAACTGATGGTAATTGGGGCATAACTTAAGATGACTGAATACCTACCAAGGTCAACTGAAGTAGACAGGTGGTGACACTTAGAGTGGGTTCCTAAATTATATGGATTGGTCCCTAGGGAACCTAAACTCATGCATGAAGGAACAATAAGTGGTAGGCAGCTCCTACGTGTGTCCCCCATATACTAGTGAAGTGATGATGGCCTCCTAAGTTAGTAAAAAAGACCAAATAGACTATGTGGGAAAAGGGAGGATTAATTTATCCTAACCCCCCTCCTCCCTTAATCCTAACTTTGGGCAACCTAGGCCATGGAAAATAGTCCAAAGGTCACCCATACAATCTAAATGAAATAAAAATGTATGCTTAATAAACAAGGAAATGGGGAAAACCTCATGGGAAAAATCCCCTCAAAATAAGCAGGAAAATTAGGAACAATAGACAAGTCAAGCCTTTAGTACACCAAGAAGATATATGAGGTAAACAAATCTATTTTTAGTGAAGGACTTGGTAAAACTATTTGCAATATTCTCTCATGTAGGGTAGTAATGCAGTGTGATATCCTTACTATGCACTAGTTCCCGAATGTAGTGCATGTGTACTTCGATATGATTTTCTCCTTGCTTTTGAACTGGATCACTGGATATATTTATGGTTCTCTGATTGTCACAATAGAGGTATAATTAAGGATAAGTGTGAATTCCAAACTTTGTCAAAATCCCATGCAACCAAACTACCAAAATAGTTGCAATCACAACCCCCTATACTCTGCTTATGTTGAAGAGAGTGCAAGAGCTACTTGTTTCTTGCTTGAACAACATATTGCTCTAGATCCCAACATGAACACAAAACGTGATGTAGATTTCCTATAATTTCCATCTCCATCCCAGTCTGAATCAGTATATCCAATCATATCTAATTGTGCATCAACTGAATAATGGATCCCAAAATCTCTCTACCTTGCACATAGTGTAAGATGAGCTTTGTTTCCTTGCATCTCATGTGGCTCCTGCATGTCTTTGGCAGCAACACTCACAACATAGGACAAATCTGATCTCGAATGGGTGAGGTATAGTAGGCTCCCAATGAGCTGTATGTACAGTGTATTGTCAACCAATGGTGTGGAACCACCTTCTTCCAGCTTGATGCCAAATATGAAGGGAAAGGCTGTTGCTTTACAATATTCGATGTGGAATCTTTTAAGAGAGTCTCCAATGTATCTAGACCATGTAATCATGATTCCCGAAGTATTTTGATTAACTTTGAGACCAATGAACTGCCTTAACATTCCTATACATGTCATGGAAAATGCTTCGCTCAAATCTGACTTGATGCCTCTCAATCCAGCAGCGGAGCTTCTAGTAATGAACAAGTCATCCACATATAGAACAATCAACAATAATGAGCTCCCTCTCTACTTCATGTAGACATTGCAGTCATATCTGTATCTCTCAAATTTTTGTGACATGAGAAAGGCATCCATCTTGGCATACCATGCCCTTGGGGTTTGCTTGAGCCCACAGAGATATTTCTCGAGTTTGCAGACTAAGGATGAATCTTCAATGTACCCCTTAGGCTATATCATATAGATGTCCTCTTCTAGGTCACCATGGAGGATGGCACTCTTCACATCCATGTGAGGTAGCTCCCACCTCTTCGAAGCTGCAATTGCCAAAACTAGTCTTATAGAGTCCATTCTTGCAACATGAGTGAATGTCTCATTGTAGTCTAGCCCATGGACTTGTGAGTACCCATTTTCCACCAACTGATCCTTGTACTTGGTTCTAGTTCCATCAGCTTCTATATAATTCGTATTATAGATCCATTTGCACTGAACTAACTTCCTCCCAAGAGGCAAAGTGACAAGCTCCCATGTCTTGTTTTCTTGTAGCGAACCATACTCATCATCCATAGCTTCCTGCCATCTTGTATCATGGAAAGCATCTTTGAATGACTGAGGATATGAACCCATCATCATGAAACACCTCTCTGGGAGAAGTGGATATAAATGGGAAAGTGCAATATGTTCATTATGATACTAGGACCTTGTTCTTCTTTTGTCATCTAGATCCCCAACAATATTCCCAACTGCTTCAATGAGATTTTGGGCCCATTTAGGCCTCTAATTTGGAATAGTTGTGGGATCTGTGTCTGGATATTCTTAGGGTTCAATCTCAGTATCATGTTCATGATTATCACGACCCACATCTTTTGAATCTGAAACATTAGTCATAATATCATCATCTTCAAATGGAAATGAATGAGATATTATACCTTCTTCTGCTTCAGCTTGTTGTGGATCATGCACCTGATCTTCTTCAAATTGCACATTGTGCTCTATGAAGCACTTTTTGGTTGCAAGGTCCATCAATTTGTGTGCCTTAGCATCATCGACATATCCCCGTAGTATGCGTTCACCACTATGTGCTTTGAAGGCTTTCCTCTTGCCAATAGGAATTCTGGCCCAAGACTTGGAGCCAAAAACTCTCAAATGTGAGACATTGGGCTTATGTCCCATCAGTGCTTTGAAAGGAGTAGCCCCAATCACTAATTTGTGAGTCACCCTATTTTGGATATACAAAGCACAATTAACTACCTCATCCCACAGATAAGGAGGAAGGTTTCTTGCTTTTAGAAGGAATGTAGCCATCTCTTTCAAGGATATGTTCTTCCTCTCAGCTACACAATTATGTTGTGGTGTGTATAGGAATGGTTGTTGCATTCAAATGCTTGTTGATGCACATAGCTGCTAGAATTCTCCTTTGACATACTCACCTCCATTGTCATATCTAAGTGACTCGATATTCTTTCTGAGAGTTTTCTCATCCAAGGCTTTGAAGACTTTGAAGGTCTCAAATACCTCATATTTTTTCTTGATAAGGCATACCCAACAATACCTTGAACAATTATCAATGAAGATAAAAAAATATTTGGATCCATTCATAGATGTAGGAATCGGTTTGGACACATAGTTGTGTATTAGATATAATGTGGAGGCAACTCTTGTTGCCTTCCCAGCCTCACATCTTTTCTTTAGATGCTTCCCTACCAAGAAACCAATGCACACTCCTTCATAATATTTGATGATAGGAAAGCCCTCAACCAACTTGTCAGTGTGCAGTTGTTGGAGATACTTGAAGTTTAGGGGGGGGGGGGGAATCTTTCACGTTGCAACTTGCTTTCGTTATTGGCATGAGTTAATAAGGCATTCGAAAATGAAGAAGGAAGGAAGTGAGAAAACTCATATGCCTCGAAGTCATGATTAGCAACTTTTTTAGCTGTCAAATTTCCAGTAGATACTTCATAGATCTCCACTTTGTCAGGATCAAATGTGACTCTCTTGGGAGATCCATTATGTGTCATCTAATAGACAAACAACAAGTTTTCTTCTAGGGAGGTAACATAGAGCACATGTTGTAACTCTCCATCCTCAATTTTAATGGAACCTTTCCCGGTAGCTAGGATCTATGAATCATCTCCCATATGTATGCTTGGCCCTCCAGAGAGATCCAAAGAAGTGAAGGATTCTTTATAGGAAACCATGTGATTGTAAACTCCTGAATCAATCAGATAGGCCTTTGTCTGAGTGAATCCTGCTTTCAAAGCATGGCACCTCTCATGTTCTTTGGTTTGGTTTGCAACTTCAAACTTATTTGCACCTTGAGGAAGGGAAATGTTGTTCTGTTCAAGGAGCTTAGACATTTGGTCAATGGTATTATTCATACACTGACTTTCTAAATGAAATCCTCTCATACAGTAAGAGCATTTAGCTTTTTCAAAAAAACAAAATTTGTCTTTCTTGGAACCAAAGGCTCCATTTGAAGGATTAAGCTTCTCCTTGGGATTCGCATCAATATTATTCTTCTATTTCCCTCTTTACTTCCCTTTTGCTTGCACATTATTAGAGTCTCCAGCTAAGAGTGCCTGATTCTTGGAGGCTTTGAGAATTCCCATCTGAATCAGCTTGTCTTGTTCATGGATTATTTATTTCGAGAAGGCATCTAGGGATGGAATTCACCAATTTGGAGTGATTAACCTCCTAGAGATGAAAGTTGAAACAAAAACTGAAAACTCTGAGCCAAGCTTGCTCAGAATTGAGAGCACCAATTGCTCGACCTTCTTCTCAATCATGCACTACTTGCATTGCATGACTAGGGATTTAAATTTAGTGAAGAATAGTTGTATTGTGTCAAATTTATTGGGATATATTGCTATCAAACTTCTCCAGGATATGTCCCCTCAGCTCATCCTGTTTTCCAAACAAGGATTTGAGCTTATCCCATACTTCTTTCGGAGTCTTGATTGAATCAAGATGGAACAATAGCTCCCTAGAGATGTGGATGCACATGTAACCAAAAGCTTCATCAAGCCTATCCAGATGCTTTGATTTTTCAATATACTACTGGGTTTCGTCTGCTCTGCCCATGGTCATCATGTATAGACCTTTTTTGCGCAAGAAAATCTCCATATTTGCCCTCCAATGAAGGTAATTGAAGGGTGTAAGGATTATGGGAGTCAAAGCTATTGAATTATCCATTTCACAACTATATTGATCAACAATTCTTCAAGAAATATTTGAATGTACCTACAAAAACATTGAAATACACTTCAATTCGCTAGCATGTCCAATCAAACACTCTCCACTTCGACATGTGCACTTTCTCTAAGTCCATCACAGCTGGATAGAAATCTATGGATAGAATCCAAAGGGAGAAATGCAATTATTCCAGGAATTATGTGGAAACACAATGGCTTCTGGTGCAAGCATGGAAGTTTATGAGGTTTGTTTTTGGCCTGAAAATAGGCTCTTATACCATGTTAAATTTAGTGAACCATGGATCTTATGTCCTATATGAAAGCAATCTGAAAAGAAATGTGGCAATATAAATAACAATTCAATGTAAATTGATCAATGGATTCATGGCAGAAATTTCACACACATCAGACAAGAATTGGTTAAAATATCATTACATTGGTTAACGTTGATGTCATTGTAATACAATAGCCATACAATAGGAATAATTTGAATGCCTTTGGGAGGATTCGAATTTGCCAACTCAAACTAACTCATGCGCTAACTCGGTGTGAGAAAAATTAACACTAGAGCTTAGTAGTGCAACTCCGGATAACTAAATCATTCTACAATCAGTTAACTAATGAGGGTAGGTGAACAAAGCTGCCCACACTTCCTTAAATCATGCAAACTGGTGCTAGGATAACTGATAGTGATCTAACCAATGGTAACTGGGGAATAATTGAACATGAATGAATACCTACCATGGTCAACTGAAGGAGACTGGCAGTGACAGTCATAGTGGGTTCCTAAATTATAAATATTGGTCCCTGGGCACCTAAAATTATGCATGAAGGTGCATTAAGTGGTAGGTATCTCCTATGTGTGTCGCCCATACACTAGTGAAGTGATGATGACCTCCCAAGTTAGTAAAATAGACCAAATAGACTATGTGGGAAGATGGAGGATTAATTAATCCTAACACTATTACCGAGCTTAGCATCTCCCAATCAAGGTGACTCTGATTAAGGAATAAATGCACAAGTGCAAAGGTTCCTATTGAAATACATGTTTTTCCAGCATTTATCGGTAGTCTCACTTGTGCAAGCAGGTCATATCATGCTTTCAAGGCCAAGTGCAAGTGTTGGTCAATTTTGCAGAATAGATACCCTTAACCCCTGGTTTCACAGTTGAAAGAACCTTTCTAGAGTGTTGTAATTTAGCTACATTCCATTGTAATACTCCAAAATGTAGAAGAGCATATTTTCTTTAATGATAATAGAAAGCATCTTGTCAAAAAAATCCTATTCCTTGGGCTCCTGGCATTTATCACCAGGTATAAATACAGTATCTAAAAGGCATTATAAGAAAGTAACATTTTGATATCTATGTCATAAGGTCCACTGGAAAATTTATTTAATACAAACATCTTATCCATTTAATCTATATTAATAACAATAAATTATTGTTTCCCATTTTCCAAAGAAAGATAATGTGGTTTAAAATTTAAATTAGCAAGTGCAAAAAATGGAGTTGCTTAGCATAAAACATTGGTATTTTTTGAGGTATCATGCATAAAGAACGCATGAAGTTGATGAGTATAGGAAAAACTTATTTTATAGGCAGAGTCCTCGTGTTCCTCGAGGCAAGTGTGGGAGGGTCGTTGGAATATCTAATAGTTGTCCCACACTTGCCTAGGGAAATGTGAGAAGTCTGTCTCGTGAGTAATTTTCTCCATGAGGATAAGGGTGTGGGAGAGGTGAAGCTAATGAACATAAATATCATAGGTTTTGTGATGATTTAGTAAAAGTTGGAGCATTTTTCAATGCATTAATTAAACTGGTTTTGGAAAATTGCTCTAAGCTGAGGAAAATATAAAGGCATTGTGATATTGCAACACTTAGATGTTGAAATTAACAAGTGCAAAAGAGATGGAGGAGATGTATGCAAGCATGGAAACATTACATCTTTGGACGTATTGTGCATAGAAGAATATCCAAGTATAAGGAGTTGTTGCATCTTGGAATAATTTATACAACTATCATATATCTTCTATGTTCACGATTTCAAATAAAACAACCATTTACATCTACAATATTTTTTTTTTAGTGTGTTCCACAACCCCAGAGAGGGGTTGCTACATCCACAGGAAGAATTCCAGGGGGGCATCTAAAGGGGCCTCACCCTGTAGGATCTGATTACATAGCCCAACCCGGTGGGGACATCAAGTGAGGCACTTATATATTTAAGCATAGCCACACGAGGATTTGACCCCGAGACCTTCTACTTACAACGCATAAATCTCAACCACTTGAGCTAACCCATTGGGTTATTTCCATCTACAATTATGTGTATGCACAAGTGAATTCAAGTGACCAAATTGTTATGTGGAAAAATAATGACTTGAAAAATGTATTAATTTTCAAATGTTACAGGCCTTTTGATATACAAATCCTAACCACTAAATAACTGCCACGGGGTATCTTAGATTATCAATTTTAATCTACAACATTATATTTTCCAATTATCAATCTTAATATACTATTTATATAGACTCGGGTAACTCCAAAGTTCACAACAATCAATCCATCATTGCAATACTATTCTCAACCTGTTTGAAGTCCTCAACCATATTTTGTACTTCTTTGTTGCAGGGAGATATACTGGATTGTTCCTTCTTTTCCCACGAGATCGTATTATCAACTAACTTCTTGGCTTGAGATAACTTGTGTAATATTAAGTCCATACACACCATTAGATATAAAAAGATTCCCGTTGTAATTTTTATTTTTTATATCAAAGATAATCTTCTTGTTGCACCCAATCCAATGCTTTTATTCCCGAGTGTCATTTGAAGTATTAACCATTTAACTTTATCTATGCTAAGTTCATTGGATTTGGGTGCCTTTTGTGTGGTATTTTAATTGGTTATATTCTATTTACTGATGGAATTTATGGTACACATGTTAGTACTGAAGTTGCTCAACATCCTCTCCCTACGAGTAAAACATTTTACTCTACATGTCTACACTTTTCTAAGTGATCTTTGTAGGGTTTTTTTTATTGTTTTCTATGCCTCCTAATGACACCACAATTTTTTATTTATTTAAATTCAAAACCTAACTCTACAAGTTCTTTATGCTTGTGTTACATGTCCTACCTTCCCAGTACTTGCTTCCATAAAACCAATCCATTAACAAAGATGACATTTGGGATTACCAAAATTGTAATTTTTTTTACAAATTCACAGAATCTGTAATCCTTCAGATATGAGTTAATTTTCTAGCTCTTTACTGATCTCATTTAGAGCATGCACACCATAACCACAATTATTCAAAAGTTTGACTTTTTGCTTCTTCATGTTCCGTATACCAACAAAAATAATCTTTCATAATGTAACAATTGAGACTCTATTTTAAGTATTATTTGTAATGTTATATTGGAAAATCAGTTCTAAACATATGGTATAGTTGAAATTGTCTCTATTCCCAATAGATTGGAATTCTTTATTCATATTGAATTTTAGAACAATGTAACCCATTAATTGAAACTTGTACAACTCTACACAAACCTTGTACATATCACCATAATTGGATGCTATATAGTAAGGAGCATAAGTGCAATGAAAATAAACTATTATACATAAATTGTGAAGAGGAAGAAGATAAAGAACAAGAACAATCTCAAGACGTAGAACTAGAAGATACTACTCCAATCATATCTTGTCATGCATTGGTCAACATTAGCACTCCTTAAATGCTCAAGATAGAAGGATATATACAAAATAAAAAGGTAACAATGTTGATTGGTTCTAGTAGTACCCATAACTTCAATAATTGAAAATTACAATTGCTTTATATATCCAATACCAAAGTTTTAAGTAATGGTTGAAAATGGAGGTACCATAAATTGTTCATGGAAGTGCCATAGTATTAAGATTACTATGGGGAAATATGTATTGCATTGTCAAATGATTACAATCAAATGAGTTTTGATAATGTTGTATTAGTGGGGTCCAATGGTTACAAACATTGGGAACACGGTCTCTTAATTTTCAAGAACTTTTAATGAGGTTCTCCTCAAAAGGAAAGGAATTAAACTTAGAGGTATTCAAGAGAAACACTCTAAAGTGATAAGCTCTAACAACATGACAAAATTACTTGAAAAAAAAATATTGGTTTAATTGCACAATAGACTACTCACCAAATGTTAAAACATCTATATCCTCTATTCCATTAAATCTCCAAAGAGTTATTGAAAAACATTCCAATATATTTGAAGAGATGCCTAAAGTTCTTCCACTTGCTTGAGATCAAGTAACCATGGTATTCACTTGCAACTAGGAAGAGTACAACCTAAAATAAGACCTTATAGGTACCCCTATACACAAAAGAGTGAGATTGAGAATATGGTTAAAAAATATTATATTGTTGGCATCATTCATCCTAGCCAAAGTGCTTTCTCTACACCAATGGTGAGGGTTCATAAAAAGTAAGGTTCATGGTGTATGTGTCCAGATTATAGAGAGCTCAACAAAATGATCATTAAAGATAAGTTTCATATTCTTTTCATTGATGAATTATTAGATCAATTAAATTTATGGAACAATTTTCTTTACCAAGTTGGATCTCTATTATGGATATCATCAAATCATGAGGTAAGAAGACATTATAAAAACAACCTTTAGAACACATGAAGGTCATTATGAATTTTTGGTGGTGTCATTTGGCCTTACCAATGCATTTTCCACATTTCAAAGCTTGATAAATTCTATTTTTAAACCTTTCATCAAAAAAATTATTAGAATTTGAATGTCATTTAGATCTTCAAGTAGTTAGTTCTAATAATGTTTGCAGTAAATGGAGAATGAAGATACAAACTGAACAAAGCAAACCACACAGGAAATAGATGAGTATTGCTAGGGAATTTACAGTATCATTCACAATAATTAAATCCAGTGTTACAATAGTTTACATAGGAAAATAATTTGAATGCATTAGGTAGCAATTTGAATCTATCCACATGATATGACTGTATCTAACTGATCATCTAAATCATGGTGTCTCAATCAATATCAAAGTCCAATAGATCAATTCCCAGATGTCCAACCAACTCAATAGTAATAACTAGTTAATCAGTGCAACTGAGTGTGGTAGGTGGGAAAAGGCGCCTACTCCACATGCAGCCATGCATAACTAGCACTAGCTAATTGATTGTGAACTAACTAAAAGTAACTGGAGGCTAACTGAGACTAACTAGTTCCAACTCCACCTAACTGATGGAGGTTGGTGTCGGGACTCCCAATGGCTCCTAAAATGTAGGGATTGGTCCACGAGGCACCCAAACTAATGCATGCACATGCAATAAGTGGCAGTTAACCTGTAAAAGTGTTCCCCACACTCTAGTGACTGGTACATGTGGCCCCATTAAGCCAAGTGGACCCAATTAATCAATTAAGGTCCCTAAGTTAGGCTAAATAATCTAATAGATAGTATGGTCAAGGGAGGATTAAAAATCCTAACAAAAATTTGTGCTAATATTTTTTGATGATATACTAATCTACAACAAATTTTGGGAAGAATATGTACAACATGTTGGCATGGTCTTAAAACTATTGGAGGAGCAACAACTATATGCAAATCCTTCCAAGTGTGCCTTTGGAGTTCAAGAAGTGGAATATTTGGGTCATATTGTATCTCATCAAGGCATGCAAAGTTTTTTCTCCCTTTTTTTAATGCTTGGATTAGGTGGTTTCATCAAGATTGTAGGGTGTCTACTATGCCCAATTAAATTCTAGACTAGTAGTACCATATGATCATATTGTAGACACTAGATTATAGTAATTGATTAGTACTATGTTTATTTTTGGACTCTAGGGGCTATTCAGATCCTCTTTGTTGATGCATTGTGGTTCAAATATATATTGCACCGGGTGCTACTTTGGATATATCCACCCATACTTGCTATATACATAAGTAATTATGCATATTTGTGTATAATGGTTTGGATTCATATGGATGCACATGAATATATATGTTTTTTTATAAAATGAGAATATTTTATTTAGTTTTTGGTTGACCGTTTTTTTCCAGTTTTTCTCTGGTTTCGGTTGGGTTCTGATTTAGGGCTCTACAGGTTCAATGACTAGTCTGGTCCTGATAACACTAATTGTACCAGTAAAGGAGCAAGAGTGGCCAAATATGGATGAAGGAACACAAAGTCCTCAAATGTCACATGCAAGTTTTGTCTCAACATTTAGTGGTCCAAGACTATGCTATGGGAGAGAGCCCCCCCCCCCACCCGTAAATGTTTTTTCTCTCAAAGCATGTTCCAAAGGGAGCAATCAAGAAGCGTGCTTCTTGATCACTTCATTCTAGGAGTGATTTTTTAGAGTGTGCTCCCTAGAAAATCATAATAATAATAAATTGCTCCATGCCAATGTAAGTTATTAGTGAGCAATTTAAGAGGGTCGTTCCCTTAGCACTCTTAAATCACTTTCGAGAGCAAAAATATTGCTTCCTCAATGCTCCCATGATCTAGGCGATTCTTTCCCCCTTTCTTGCTTGTGGAAACCAAGACAATGTTCCAATCATTTTTTGAGGCATATCTAGGGTTCCTTTAGTGGATTAAAACACTCACTCACTCCATTTTCTCTCATTCTATTTCTCATTTCACTTTTATTTGCTAGGGTTTTGAGTGGGTTGTTTTCTAGTTGTTGATGAACAAAATTTTGAGAGCTTGGAAAGGAGATTGAAGGTTTCTATTTGTAAGAGTTTTGAAAGGAAATTGAAGGCTACCATAGTTACATTCAACCACCATTGGAGCACTGAAGAGATAGGATCTAAAACCCACTCTTTGTTTGTTTTTAATTTTATTTTTCCACTATGTTGAATCTTGAATGTTTTTTTTCTCCTACTCTTCACATTTCTCCTTCTCCATCATTCTATTGCAAGTAGTAAGTTATTCTGATCTTGAGTCAAGAAGCATAACATGGTTTTTCTTTTTGGTTCAATTTCTGATTATGATGGTGGTGTTGGGAAGCTAAAATACCAATGACAAGGAGGAATAAGTAGTCAACATCACAAAGCATGGAGAGAAGACAAAAATGGAAGGGGGTGATGATAATGAAGTCGACAATGATGATGGACAAAAACACAGAGATTTCAACACCATTGTGGAATTATGTCACAAGGCTTGGCGGAGCGAAAGGGGTGGAACCACAAAATTTATATGCCCCCATTGTACTAAAACCTACACAGGTTCATATACCTATGTGAGAAGGTACCTATGGGATTATGCCATGGGATGAAGGTAAGACTATAGAAGTAAAAACCTATGATCCAATGAGTGAAAGAGATAAACAAATATAAGAAGGAAAATGAATCTTTTCAAAACAAATCCAAAAAACCAAGGGTTGAACTTGGGACCTCAAGTTCACATAGAATGTTTGGTGTTCGATCCCCACCCCTCCATGGTAATGGACATTTTCCTATATGTAGAACAATATCAATTTTTCTTGACCAGGGTTACAAGGATGCCATGGATGCAAAAAAATTAAGGTTTCTCTATGCATGTGGTGTACCATTCAATGTTATTCACTCACCCTAGTAGCATGAAATAGTAAAAGACAACAATGGTGCCCCTAAAGGATATCAGAGCCCCAAGTATGAGGAAGCCAAAACCTAGGACTTGACAGGGAAAGAGCCAAAATCCATAAGGCTTTGAGATAGTTTACAAATGATTGGACCAAATATGAAATATCCATTGTATCTTATGGTTGGACAAATGTTAAAGGTGGGCCATTGATAAATATTATTGGTGTGTCTACTAGTGGTGACATCTTCCTTTCAACACATGACTATTTAGATCATTACAAGACATGTATTAATATTGCAAAACCTTTCATTTAATTAATTCAAGAGATTGGGTCATACAATGCCATTCAAGTAATCATTTATAATGCTACTAATTTTAAGAAAGTGAGAGCAATCATTGAGGACATGTGTACCCTAACATATTTTGGCTTAGGTGTTTGGTTCACACGTTGAACCTTTTGATGCATGATATTTTTAAGAGGAAGGACCATAATTATAGATGGATTAGTGCATTGTACAAGATAGGGATGAAGATGATAAAATTCATTACCAATCATAGCATGGCCCATAACATTTTTCACAAACACTCTTGGTTGGAGCTACTTAAAATTACAAAGACCATATTTGCTAGCTACTATGTCACCTTCAGACACATTTTGAAGGTAAGAGAGGCATTGGCTAGTATGGCCTCAAGTGATTCATGGTAGGGTTTGAAAGACAAGGGTGCGTCCACATTTGATAGACATGAATTTCAGGAGGTGGAGAACATTGTTCTTTATGGTCCATTTTGGGAAGATGTCAGGTATGTTTTGAAATTCACCAAGTCTGTTTATAATATGATTTGGTTTGCAGATACAAATTAGTTGGCAATTAAAGAGGTGTATGAATAGATGGATATCATACTAGACCAAATCAAAGACATTGTTGAGTAGATAGATGCAATAGTGTATGATCATATTCATAAACATGTAGTCAAAAGGTGGGATCGTATAAATTTTGCACTCCATAACTTAGCATATGTCCTTACACCAAAATATTATTCTCCATCTTGGTTGGATCCAAACACTTGGGGGTGGAATTAGAAGAAAACCACATAGATCTAGAGGTACATACTGGATACATGATTTCAATAAACAAGTTGGTCCTTGATGAAGAGGAGTGTGCTGGAGTAAGAAACCAATTGAGCAAGTACATCAGTCAACATGGAGTCTTTGCTAACCTACATGCAATTAAAGATCAAGATAGGTTAACTCCTATCTAATGGTGGACCATGTATGGATCCTCTACCACAAATCTAAATAAATTGGTGGTGAGGGTGTTTTCATAGGTTGTTAATACTTCCTCTATAGATGTCAGATAGGTGTTGGGGCACCCACAACTTCATCCACAACATGAAGATAAACAAGTTGAATCTATATTGGGAAAAAAAATTGATTTATGTGCACTACAACTTGAGGTTGTTATATTTTTGTGGTGAAACCAAAAATGATAAAACATATGTGACTTGGAACCATAATTAAGAGGAGGCTCAATTTGGAGGATGAAGCCATAGCTTTAAAGCACTTGGAGGTTGAACTATTGGGCGATCATGATGCTAATAAAACTATGCAACAAATATGTCATCTACAACCACCAACAAGTTCCCAGATGCAAGAGCTTTGCCTTTAGATTCAAGGCATTCAACGTCATGTGGGATCCATTCAACTATTGTTCATGTTCCACAAACACTTCTAGCCACTCCTACTTATTTTCTCATAAAAAGAAACTAGAAGTTCCTTGTGGCAAGAGGAAAGCTTAGTACATCCCGATTTGTCTTTATTGTGGCCTATTTTGTAAATATTATATGATAGTTTAAGCTTTAACTTTGAACTCTGAATCTATATTTGAAGTTTGAATTGTTGATTGCATCTTTCAACTCTTTGGTATTGAATATGATGTTCTATTTCATTTCATGGTTCAAATGTTATCTATTAGATTTTGTTGATGGCAAATCTTATATGTTGAAATTTTAAGGTTGATGTTGTGGCCGATGATTGACATTTGATGACAATGTTATAAGTTATAGTCATTAGATGGTTGATGTTATATGTCTCCTAAATTTTGATGATTTAATTATCATCATTAATCCAATAGTTAGATTTATGTTTTCATGTTTTCTACAGCCAATTTGGCATGTTTTTTTAAATATATATGCATCAAAATATATTAAAACATGTAACATATAAACAATGTTCGCATAACGTTTTACTCCAGCATCCCAAAAGATTTTTGAAAATTGTGTTTCCTACTCTTGCCCTCCATTCCCAATAGCCTTGGTACAAACTCGATTAATGCTTGACAACATGGCTCGTGGTGCAATCTCCCACGTCTATTTGTTGATGATCAATTCTGAATTTACAATATTTTTTTCTTTGAGCTAAAGGGGAATGTCACTGTCTTTCATATATACATTTAGATGTTTCCCAAAACTACGGGAAATACTTACTGCAACTCATTTGGTGATTTACAACCTTCTGTATTACCCCGAGAGAATATCAAGTCTTCTATCAAGGTAGGTAATGGAAGTGTAAAGAGGACACCTAGTGAATGAATGGTACAAAGGAACAAGAAGCCAATGAACATATGTCTTTGGGCCCTAACTCATATGAATGTTGAAGATGTTTCAAGGGTAGCAGCTTAAACAAGGAAAAAGGCCAAAGTTTTGCATCCCATATCCAAGCAAGAATGTATGATAGTGATAGAGACACACTATAGCTTGAAAAGAAGCAAAAAAGATCTAAGCACTGAATTAAAGTATATATCTGACAATAAGAGACAAATTTACAAGCATGGCAGGCCACAATATCCAATCATCAATTTTCCTTTTACAAGATCTTTGAAGTTAACTAACATTTCTCCTGAATCCGTGAATAAGTCAAATTTCAACAGTAATGATGATCTTATGGATATCAACCAGCCAATTATATTAAGCTCTATCGGATTGGCTCCTCTACATTTAGAGGCACACAATGCATTCAAATCTAGCCTAACAATGTCTATGAGTGGGTCAATTCCATTATCATCTGAAAGCAATCTTGCTTCACCTGATCTCTATCATTTCAGGGAATCAATATCAGGCCATCAAGACATATCAACTCTTTCAACAACACCTTCATGTTATTATTACTAAAGGTTCCAAGCTCCAAAGGTCTACCAGTGGTGGGTATTAAGCATCTGGAGGGGTAAGTGCAGATGACAGTGATCGATCCTCAACAAGATTCCATAAACCACCATGAAATAAATTGCTTTTCAATCCTTCTTACACTACAACAAAAACTGGATTTAGCGCCGGATTTTAGTGTAATTTTTTCCCAATTTTGGTGAACAATCTGGCGCTAAACATGGCGCTATTGTACAATTTCGTAAAACGCCATCTATTGCATCTTTTTTTCTGTCCTTTTTAACATCCAATTTTGCGTCCATTTTTGCGCCCAATTTTTTGCATCTTTTGTTACGCCCTTATTTCCGTCCAATTTTGCATCTTGTATTGCATCTTTTTTTGTGTCATTTGTTACATCCTTGTTTGCACCCAGTTTGACGCTCAATTTTGCATCCAATGTTGCGTCTTATTTTGCTCCTTTTGTTTCATCGAGCCTTGCACCCAATTTTGCACCATGTTTTGCATCAAATTATGTGTCCAATTTTGCATCTAGATTTGCATCCAAATTTGGGCCCAATATTGCGTCTAGTTTTGCATCCAATTTTACTTATAATGTTGCATCCAGTTTTTCATCTAATTTTGCATCTTGTTTTACGTCTTTTTTTGTATCGATGTCTATGCCTAATGTTTCATCTTGTTTTACGTCGTATTTTGCATCTAGGTTTGTACCTAGTGTTGCATCTTGGTTGATGTCTTTTTTGCATCTATGTTTGAGCCCAATGTTGCACCCAGTGTTGCGCCTAGTGTTGTTCCTGGTTTTGTGCCCATGTTTGTATCTAATATTGCATCCAGTTTTGTGTACAATGTTGCATCCCATATTGCATTCAATATTACGTCTAGTTTTACATCCAATGTTCCGTCCCATCTTGCATCCAATATTGTGTCTCATTTTAAGTTTTTGTTTGCATCAAGTGTTGCTTCCAGTTTTGCACCTGGTGTTACACCTATTTTTATGTCCATCGATACACCATATTTTGTGCTCAATTTAATGTCCAATTTTACGTCTAGTTAGGAGTCCACTTTTGCATCAATTGTTGCGTATAGTTTTGGGCCTACTATTGCATCTAGTTTTGAGTCATTAATTGTGTCTAGTGTTGAGTCTCCTTTTGCATCCAATTTTGCTTTTACTGTGACATCCATTTTTGTGTCCACATTTATGTCTGACATAACGTCCACTTTTGCATCCACTTGTGTGTTTGGTGTGACGTCCACTTTTACATCTTGTTTTGCATTTAGTGTTGCGTCTAATATTGCATCCATCTTGCACTACTACATTTCTTACCTTTAGAAATACACCGCAATATCATTAGGGCATGGAGGAA
Organism: Pseudotsuga menziesii; assembly: GCA_001517045.1. Taxonomy (NCBI): domain Eukaryota; kingdom Viridiplantae; phylum Streptophyta; class Pinopsida; order Pinales; family Pinaceae; genus Pseudotsuga; species Pseudotsuga menziesii. Next base: position 195,058 of record LPNX010276725.1, read on the forward strand.
TCGAACCACCAACCTCCTGCTTGTAAGGCAGGCGCTCTTCCATTGAGCTAGAACCCTTTAAGAATCGAGAAGAGAAGCTATAGTAACACAAATTTCATCATTTGAATTCTAATAAAAGACAATAAGATCCAAAGACAGTCATGCTTAAAATCCAATTTATTTTTCGAAACACATTAATAAGCAC
>LPNX010276735.1:0-11149 GCA_001517045.1 Pseudotsuga menziesii
ATTAAAAGGGTATAAACTATACATCAATAATTACAAATTCTTATTAATAAGAAAGTCAAATTATAAAACAAATAGATAAACCCTAATAATAATATTATTTTAATAGTAAACAAGTCAAATGCAGTTTTGTGCAGGAAGTAAACAACAGAAGTATAGGATGCTCTTTTATCGAGCTTATTTACATACTATAAATATAACTAGTAACCCTAAAATTGCAGAAACACATTTCAACTTAGTACTAATTTAAAAGAAAAAGGAACAGAGTTATTTTCTTCACTGTCAAATGGGGTTAAACCCTATAAAACCCAATTTATACAATTAAATCAACAAACAGTGGAGTTAACAGTATTTTACTCATAGCCACATTAAAAATTAAACATAAGTAAGCTTTCGAATTTTCATTAATGTAAGCGAGCAAGGAATGCAGAAAAAGGAAATCAGTATTTAATACTTATAATTAACTTAGGGTAAAAACCCTGTTCCTTCAGATTATACAAAAAGGAATGACTGTAAAAAAACCAGTTCTGTAATATTAACCCACGGCCGTATTAAGAAATTACACATGAAGGCTTACAGCCTGTTCTTTACTTTAAACACAGTAATATTTACAAAATAAAAATTTACACTCACGGCCGAAGCCGGAGAGCCCTGCAATAGAGCTAGGGTCTTAACCAAACGGTGTTAAATAGCGAACAAACAACCAAAACAACCGAAATCCATGAGGGTTTAACATGCCGCAATGACCAATCCCTCATTACCCCGTAAGGGTTTACACAAGGTGGATGATCCATGAAGAAACCAGGGCTTACCATGGCCCTTATCGCCGCAACCCCATACTCCTTTATGTAGGCAAAGAAGAGAAGCAGGTCGTATCTACAAAACCAACATACGACTGGTTGTTAAATACATATTAAAAGCAAAGGAATGTATATACAATAAATTGGTATTATCTTTAAAAGGAAACGAATAATCCTTTTACCTTTGCAACAGAAACGTTTTAACAGCAATGCAGCGACCAATGACCAGCACGAGCAAGGATTCTGCCCTTCAATTGCAAAAGAAATGGTGTTACAACACGCATGAATCACTGACAGCAGAGAACCCTCTAGTCGTCTAACTAATGGAGTAGGTCAAACCCTAAGCTGAGTTGTTACTCCTTCCAACAACGCACAGTAACGGTGAAAACTCAAACCTTAACACTCTGAAAGGAGGAGCCACTCTCGTTGGATAAACTGAAGGAGAATGGTAAGGACTGACACAGTCAAGGGCTCGAGTTTAAACAATGGAGGCAGCGAAAAAGAAAACAGGAGCATGAGTAACGCATGAGGAGTAGAAGCACCACGAGACAGCCTTCACGTCGGTGCAATGGGGCAAGCTAACCAGGTATGGAGAAGCCATAGACAGTCGCAGCACTACACAGGTGACAGAGTGACGGAGCGGCTGGTTTTCTTCACAGAGGATGGACAAGAGCCCGAAGGCGAGGGAGGATAATGAGCTAGGTCTTGGAGAAGAATCTTTTAAAACCTGCAAATGCATGGCCCAAACGAAGCCACGTCGCCATGCAAATAATTTTCCACGGTGGGTTTCTTTTCAATAGTTTTGATGAGTAAATCATGAGGATCCAGTGTTGACAATCTTACAGCTGTCTCCAAGGTTATACCTTAGTCCCGGCCGACTCAACCTATCATTGGACATTATAACCAGCATTATGTTAATACATAAACTTGTCATGGAACTTACCACCGATGCAAGGTTTAACAAATATTTACAATATGTTATAATATATTATCACCCATATTATATTATCACCCATGCGATGCAATCAAGTGATAACCCTATGTTCATCGTGGTACAGCCAACAAGATGGCAAAGGACCTTGCAACATGTTATTGTATGTAATAAACCTTTGATTTAAGGAACACTATATCTAGAGTGCTAAGTGTAATAACTTTATCTTATATACAAACTTGCAATGTCTAAGGTAAATATTTTAAGAGTTATCTTTAGAGTAAGATTATAAACTTAAAATGTCATGGATTTGATTATGACCTGTTCATTTGGGGAAATGACTACTTTGTCATTGAACACATTACAGTCTTAATAGAATAAGTTTGTAATACGAGTATAAGAGGGAAATATAATACATAAGGTTAAGAAAGAATATTATTTTTACAAGTATTCCACCGACACTTATATTAAAATTATAGAGTATACCAATGGTTGACTTTAAGGAGGTTGTAGATTCAACCATAGTAACTATTGTGTTTATAATGTTAACCTTTATGGTCTTACCATAGGCATCTAAGTTTGATAAATACATACAAGAGGAAATAGCAATTAAATATTTTGATGAATGCATCTTCTGGAATAATGTCCTTAACTTAGAATTTATCACATATAAAGGTGACACCATTTAAGAGAAAGTTTATCAATGTAATGGTTAGACCTTGAAACTTTTATGTTATACATTATTTTCATGATTAGAATAATAACTAGTTTAGAGTAGGTTATCCATCAGACCTAAGATAAGCTTTAGTATATTTTGAACCAGTGGTAATGTAAATAAGACCTGGTGCATCAGCATGAGTATATCCCTATTAGTGGATGGTTTGAATTTAGAAGTAGTAAGTTGTAAACCCCTTTATTTATACACTTTACGAAGTAAGAGTATTTGGGCTTTCTTAAACATAAACTTTTGATTTTCGTATTCTACTTGTAAACAATCTTATTTAAAGATCTTTTGACACTGATAACTATGATAGATATCAAACAGTTCAGCAATCTTAAGAACTATAATTCTACCTCTACTAGAATGAAGAACAGATAATCGATTTACCTCAGTAAGCATTGATAGGTGCTTAGCTACTAATGTCTTACTGAAATTTGAATTGCAAACAAACTTGTACATAAAGACTTTAAAATTTTTTACTTGCAGCAACCATTCTTCTTACCTGTAATCTGTAAGGACATAAGAAAATTTCTTCATTAGCTCGAAAGCTAAGTAAGCCCAGTTTTTCATGACAGCCCCACCTTATGTTCGCAAAAATAAACGAGTCAGTAAACTGAAAAGATTTGTTCTATCATTCTATACAAATAACAGATGAATTTTAATAATAAGCTGATAACCTTAAACTAATTAAATGATTAGTTAACTGCATTTATGTTAATATTATGTAAATTAAAAATTTTAAATTTTTTTCTAAAAATTTGGGGTTTTGACACAACTGCATCTATCTAGCCTGTCAACACAAGCAATACAAGTAATACTAGCAACTCATCAACGTCGTTGTTCTAAAACTGTATTCACATTCCTCATCATTCACTATCAAGTATTGAGACACGAGGAGTGCGTCCACTCCCTAGAGTGTAATCAATATTGAAAACCCTTTCATGACTCGACATCGGAAAAGTGTGCACTCTTTTTGGGTGTGTGCCATGTAGACCCTGTTCATACTCAAGCAATCGGTCATAATGGATATTAAAGCAAAACATGTTCTACATATGGAATTTAATAATTAAATGTGCATATTCTTAGCAAGGGTCACAGAACACTTATCCATTTGTCCTCGCAGTATGTCGTTGTTAAGGAAGAATGGAGGCTCCTTTCCTGAGTCAACAGTCCCTCAGTTTTCCATCCCAACTCCTTTTTACATTTCACATTCACACATGTCTTACCGACATAACCCATACCATCTCACTCATGTTATTACCAAACATGCAGTGCATATGAGACATTTTCAAAATGTCCAATGGCGTTTCACCCGAAACCCATTTCCAAGGGAAAACATTCCCATGAAGTTTGGCTTCTGCAGGCCATCACACATGGTCGTCCTGTAGTGTGTATCCCTGACACATTCATCAAATAGCCAAACAGTCAATCATTACCTGATAATACAATCCAAATTGATTGTTCCATAACCAAGCAATGACATTAGCAATCAAATTTATTAGGAATTTGCAATTCTATCTACTACAGAAATTGACTTGCTCAGTGGGTTTCTTGTAAGTAGCACTACTATGCTCATTACAATTTTATGCTTATTAACATAATCATGAATACCCACTTACCATGTGTCCCTCCTGACACAATCTCATACAAGCCAAAAATGATTAGTAGTCATCAGCAATTCTTAAATCCGAAATTCGTAATTCAAATTTAGCAATTCATTAAGCACGCCAACTATTTTCACAACCATGAGACTCTTCTCACAAAGTTTGGCTCTTTCATATGGTATATTCCGGCATTGGTCAGGGTCTTACCTCTCACTGCCATGCTCGAAATAATCTACCTGAAACCTGAGCTTCAATCAACCAAACACATGCTTATGCAAGCCAATAGTGACTAGTAGTCAACAGCAATTTCTTAAATCTGAAATTCACAATTCAAATTTTTAACAACCTATTATGCATACCATATGGTAGATTCTGGCATGGGTCAGGGTCTTACCTCTCACTTCCATGCTTGAAATAATCTACCTGAAACATGAGCTTCAATCAACCAAACACTTGGTAATTCGGGATGCATATAACCCTTTCATTGCTACAACCATCACTGCAGCATTTTCAGAATTTATAAAATTCAAATACTCCCGGCTGTTAGTCACATCAATATTACCAAAACTCATTTACTTCATGCAATCATTATCATACTAGCATTTGCAAGGTATAGTCACATCATTCATGCAATTAAATGAAATGTTTAGATACTCCTTACTTCACAAGTGTATCACTTGTACCCCCTTGCTCTTCCATAGAGCATTTCCGGCAGCCAGTTGATCATGACTATCCTCTTTATGCACTTACTATCCTGCATTCATAACAGCCTTTGAAATGGTTCCTGAATTGTCATCAATTCATCATTTCAGCCATTTGTTATTCATAATATCACATGCACTCATCTCAATGCACTCATGCAATGCATCACAACATTTGCACCTGTACTTATGCAATCAGTCACTCACACCCTTTATATGCACCCATTCAATGCATGACTACAAGATTCATAAAATCTTTTTAACGCATATCCATTCAATGCTTCCTTGCATTGATTCAGGAATACTATGCATTCAACATACCATGGATGGACTAACCATAACTACCTCATATAGGATGCATTACTACAATCAAGATCAGCATTACTTACTTTCCTGGGCTACTAAGCTCAATCAACATATACAGGCATGACACCTTTCTATATTCAAATATCCACATGGTATGAGGTCTCTTACCTTTACCACTCCATGGAATTTGTCATAATCAAACTCTTACCTGCATGGGTCTTACTTACACCCTTGACATGACCAATTTGGTTGGTCCTTGCAGGAGATTGCAGGATTTTTTCACCAACTTTTTTATATGGACTTGTTGCCTTATCCCTTTCTTCATAGGGTTACTAGTCACAATTGTCAGCATCAACAACATATTCATCTGGGTCCATGTCATCGTTGGTTTTTCCACTAATGCCATCATCAAAGCAATGGTTATCATTTTTGGTTTATTATAGATGTATAGTCCTTAGTATCCTATGTATGCAAAGCATATCCTCATGCATTTCAAACATAAAACTTAGGAAATGTGGTTATAATCAGCAAGACAGGGTTTTAAGGAAACTTCCCTTTTCAAGTCTTTCATCCTTGCATGGAACTCCTTTTCCACGCAACAGCTGGTTGACTTCATAGTCCTTGCTACCTCTGGGCATGCAATTGTCCAGATTTGTCCATTTGATAGCAGCGGCCGTCATTATCACTTTGCTACTCCATGCTCATATTTTGGTGTCTTACCCTTGTTCCCTACTGGATAAGCTTTCCAACGTCTATCCACATGCTTCATTCCAACCCCGGATGTGAAAACCACACCACTTCTAAGAATGAAGACTTTCACCAAATCTTTGCATTTTTACACACAACTATATTTTGGTCTGGGTGTCAACTTCAGCCATCTATACGAGCAAGTCTAGAGATTCTAGAAGACTTTTCTATCGGGAAAAGTCAATGCATACAATGAGGAACACTCAGTAACTTGCAGATCTCATTTCTGATGCACCATTCATCTTTTATGAATTATGGGTTTGACTAATTGCCCAAAACATAGAATTTTCTGTTGAAATTGCAGTTTCAGTTTGCATAATCAAGAAGGTACTTTGGGGTTATCAAGTACGTTGAATCTATTTTTGCAACCAAAATTGCAATTTCAGCGCAACCAAAATTGCAATTTCAGCTACCAACCTCATAATTTCAACAAAAATTAGATTTCAGCAAAGCAAATTTCGCCACCAAAAATACAAATGATTTAGCTCACTCCCCAAAAACCTTCTTCCAAGGGATACCGAGGTTTTCCTTTCCAGCAAGTGAAGGCTCAAGAGCTCTCATCTCCAGAGAAGGATAACGCGTTCTCCTCCCGAAGTTTGGCGAAGGTTGCATGTACCTGGACGGAACAACATCCACGCCTTTCTTCACAGAAGCCCTATTTTCTTCTTGAGCCTTCAAGAGGCTTGGCACAATGCACTTAGTGGGTATTGGACACGATCATCAAATGGACCTGTTGATACCCGCCATTCCGGCTCACGCAAACCGGTTCTCAGCCTTCCCCACTTCCATTTTTATGCCAGAAACAAAAATTGGTCTAAAACATTATGATTCGAAGTAGGCTTCTGAAATCCCTTATTGCTGAAAAATTTGGTGCCTCGACTTTTGAGCTGGCATGTTAGCTTTAAAACATTATGATTCAAAGTAGGCTTCTCAAATCCCTTATCGCTGACAAATTTGGTGCCACGACTTTTTGTGTTGACGTGTTAGTTTTAATTCAAAAGTGACGGGAGGTGTAGGGGTACCGGAAATGAGTTTGTTTTAGACTAGCAATTGTATCTAGGGGTGCAATAAAAGAACACCGTGTTGCAAGCTAAGCAAAGAGATGTGGACATATACAACAAGACATTATATTCTTCACATAATTGGCCATTACAGTATGGCATTTCAAAAGTAATAATGAAAAGTATTGTTCTCTCATCCAAATGAGAATGGATTGTTAGTTTTTGTAGTTCTTATGTTACAATCAAGTAACATTGCATAAATTTATGGATCTATCTACTATCTTGTTGCTTATACTAAAGATTGTCAAATTCCAATTTATTAATAAAATCTTTTTAGGCATACTTACATCCTTGTCTTGACACGCTTAATCATTCTCATTCTATTTTTTTATTCATTAAGCTTTTTAACAAACTATATATATATAAGAACTCTACCTTTTATTAATTGTTGCTTATACTAATGATTGTCAAAGTCCAATTTATTAATAAAATCTTTCTAGGCATACTTACATCCTTGTCTTGACAAGTTTAATCATTCTTTTTCTATTTTTTTATTCATTCAGCTTTTTAACAAACTATATATATATATGGACTATACATTTTTTTAACTTACATATGTTTGACGAACTTATATACGGTATACAATTATCTTTTTGATGTACTATTTGTAAAAGCAAACTAACTGCTAGTATGAAATTTTCATGCTTTATAACATAAAGCAGATTAATGAAAAAAGGACTTCATTTTACAAAAACGCTCACAGCTAAAAGATTAATATCTCACGTAGCATTTATCTTACAATCATCACATGCACGACACATAACAAAAAAAATTGCATTTTGCAATTTGTCAATATCAAATTTTTATGCTTAAGTGACTTAATTTTCAACTCAAAAATCTAATGCACAACTTACTTCAATTTGGATTATTCACATAAGTTTGCTTTTGCCTACCTTGTTGTTAAAATTTTTACTAACATAGCTTCATCTAGTCTATCCATACTTTCATTTGGACAATTTTTTTTTGTCGAGAAACTAATGATTTACGTGTCTTTCCATTAAACTCTTTACATTTTTTTTTAATTCAATTTTGGTTTGCTTATTTGTTGTCTTCTTCAATTGATTATTGTACACTGAGGGCTCTAAACAATACCTGGATTTCCATCCCCCCAACCCTCCAAGGGCATTCCTTCACCATTTTAACCCTAGTTAATATGAGCATCAACAAGGTGTTCTAATGAGGATTGACCCCTAGGGTAATGCTTTATCTCTTGTTTGATTCTTAGAGCACTTGGATCATATGGTATGCCTTGTTACTAATCCTAGGGTGGTGTGCATTGAATAGAGGAGACTTCATGATATATGGTTCACGAGTTGAACACTCCTCTTTGCACATCTGTCTAAGAGATCTACCCTTCCAAGTGTTGTTTTGGTTGATTTATCATGTGATATTTACCTTTATGGATGAGCGCCCTTGGACTTATTGAGATTTTTATTGTTGCTATAATTTCATGAATATAATTACTCCTAATTTGGTGAAGCACTCCCTTTCTCGTAGTCTTTGGCACATTTATTGAAGCATAGCCTCCCTCGTGCATGCCTTACTAGGTTGATTCACCTCTACCACTATGGTTTTAAAAATCAATTAATGGTTTTGGCACATGGTTTTTTCATATGACACTTAGTTTTGATTATTTTACTAGGAGTATAGCCTCTTGATATAGATTCCCCTAGGTTGTCCCACTTAAGGCTCTTGGCTCGAGCAAATTAATGGCATTAGCACTTGAATTGAACCATTCTTTACACATTTATCTAGGGCGTGTGCATTATTATGTGGAAATAGGATTGGTTTGTTGTGAATATAGGATTGGTTTATTGACCTTGCCCATGGGTATATGCCTTGGCACACTATTTGAGGTCACCCCACCATTGGAGGTTATAACAATGAAATTGCAACTTCTTTGCACATGTTTTTCCTAGGACATCCATTTTTGACTTGGTATTTATTAATATTTTATTTGGAGGTAATTATTGAAGATTGTCTTGAAGGGTGTTTTGCACAAGGAGAAGATATATTGGACTCCATTCATTGTGACCACACTATTTTATTAGTTTTGTATAAGCATTTTGCATTGGAGAGCCCATTGTCCAATGATTTGTTTTTTTTTTCTTTTTTTTCTTGGAGAATAAAGTGGATATATATTCTACTAACCAATATTTTATTGCAGAGAAGGCATCGTAAATCTATATAAGGATTTGCTCTATCCATTTTTAATTGAGGGTCGAATTTGTAGAGATCACCCTTTGGAGCCTAGTTGAACATCTTTTTTTAAGGCAATGCAAGTGAAAGGCTTATCTTAAGAGGCATTATATGTTCTAGAGCTAATTTGCAAAATGTGAATGCTGAAAATTGATAAAAATTATAATTAAATTATATGAGTTTAGATACCAATTTTTTAATTTTAATTTTTTTGAAAATTATAATTAAATTATAAATTATTTAAAAAAATAAAATTATAAATTATTTTATAAAAAAGATAAATTATAACTTATTTAAATAAAACAATATTTTAGGCTTGAAAATTTAAAGATGAACAAACTTTACAATAAAAATGTGTAATTTACAAAATTATAAATATTTAAATAAAATTTTCCATCCTTTTTCATATCATCAATAAATCATTTTTTTGCCATGCTTAATTTTTAAATTTTATTTTTTCATATCATCAATAAATCATTTTTATGCCATGCTTAATTTTTAAATTTTATTTTTTAAAGAGATTAAAATAACCTTTTTCAAAGCATGTCCAAGGTTTCAACTTAATCTTATTGGGCCATCAATTATATATATGGTTCATCATTTATTAGAAGGTTAAGAGGGTTATTCCAAGGAAAATACCCACTCTTATTATTCAAACTTAATCAATTTATAGGATGCATTCTTCCCAACCACCAAATTACATTTAATAGACAATTAGTTGAAATATACAAGGTTTACATATTTACAAGGTTTATCTATTTACAATTACTATAGGAAAGACATGAGTGGATCATACAAAGTTTAAAGTTTGGAACTCAATTATACTTTTTATACTTTTGCTTGTACCTTGTTTTTCTAGCTAAGTAGAGCATAACTTTATTCAGACTCGTCACTACATTAACCCAATACTCGTCACTAACCAAACGGACAAAATCGTCCGAATTTTAGAATTCTTCATTAAATAAAACAAGAACATGGACAAAACATGCTTAAAATGTCGGCGATTTATTCAGAAGATCTTCCCTTCACTATAAGTCGTGGTGGAGATCAAAGTCGAGCTCTCCGCCTGTTACAGAGTTTAAGTTTATCCAAGTCTTTAACGATGCGCTTCACCAGTGCTGTCTCATCTCTGCACAGAGTGAAAATAATGTGAAAATATTATTTTCAGGGTTTTTAAGCAGAAACAGAAATATATATATATAACAGAACAGAGCATATCAGGGAAGACTGATGAGAGAAGTGACCCACCCATTCGTGTCTTCTTGGAGCGACCACCCAGCGAAACGGCAGATTTGATAAAGAGCGGCCTTCCATTCATGAATAGTTTGTGAGCTGTATTTCCCACTGCGCTCATGCTGTTGCAAGTGTTCAGCAAACGGGCTGCTGCCATATTGATCAGATTGATCTAGGTGTCCAACTTGAGCAGCAGTCACATTATAAAACAGAGGAATAATGGAGACGCTCTTCCTCCGCAGCACTGCTTGGCGTGCAATATGCGATGCTTCATCGAGACACCAGTGAGACTGTGAGTAATTGATGGAGAAAATGGGAATCAAGATTGCACTCTCCTCTATCGCCTCGTGCAAGACTGCAGATATATCGTCCCCCATCTTGATCGCATGGCTGTCTAAAAAAACACTGAACCCTGCTCTCATTAGAGCGTCGTAGAGATGACTGACAAACCCTCCTCTCACATCAGGCCCTCTAAAGCTCAGAAATACGTCAGATTTGGTATCTGTTTCTCCTCCTGTTTTTCGTCCTGCCATGTAATTGCAATTGAAGAAGCAGTGGAGAGGATGCAGGATGATTGAGGTTGCAGGAAAGCACAGGCTGAAATGGTAATTCGGACGATTACCATCCATTCACAACGTTCGATTCATTTCGTGAAAGCACATTAGTCTGCTCCACATTCACAGGCTGAGGTTGCAGGAAAGCACATTAGTCTGCTCCACCACGATTTATAGTGAAGGGAAGATCTTCTGAATTAATATTCAGAACTCATCCATTCACAACGTTCTATTCATTTCGTTCACAACTCATCCATAACATAACATTATATGTGGGATAAACAGCTGCATCCAT
>LPNX010276735.1:13315-67013 GCA_001517045.1 Pseudotsuga menziesii
TACACCAAAATATTGCATATTTATGGAATAGACCTTCATTAGAAGAAAATATTCTACAGACTTGGAAAGCAATGAACTCTATTATTTTTTAAAATATATCACATGATCCCATACAGGTTGCTCCCATGATTGTTAGTAATTATTTAGAGTTTTTGGGGCCTTGCAAAACTCAGCTAAAACATCTTTTGAAAGAGTCAATCATAGACAAATCTTAGTGTTGGGGATATTTCGACGGGGCTGCTAAAAATGGCATATGCAGAGGAGGTATCGTCATATATTATTCAGATTGTCATTTTTTACTTTTAAAGCTTGTATGTTGATCTAGAACAAACCAAAGAGCTGAACTCCTAGCACTATGGGGGTTATTGAAGTATGCCATCAAATCCAACATACAACATATTCAAACATTTGGGGATTCTCGTGTCACCATTGATTGGATAAATAGCAATTGTGACATTCAAGTCGCATAGTTATAATAATGGTGCATAAACACCAAATCTCTTCTCAACTACCTCACTAGTTTCATATTTCAACATATATACATGGAATTAAATACTCTTGTTGACAGCTTATCCAAAGGAGCATTACATCTCACAATAGGATTCATGTCCGTGGAGGAATTTTATGATTATATCAGTGTAAACAAACAGTCGATCTAGTTATACCAGTCTCTCTTACTGGTTAGGAATTTTCTTTTGATGTAGTTACAGTTGTAGCTAAAAAAACTTTTTACTTTTTGAAATTGTAGAAATGACACCGTTGTAAATCAGTCACATAGGATTACACTTTTGAAAATTGTTTCCCTCTATGGGACTAATATCTAGACATAATCTGGACAATGTTGACATATGGAAGTCGTGATATTGTAACTTTGATTCATCTTAGAATATCATTATTTTCTGTTTGAAAAAAAAAGGTGGTTGAAATTTAGTGATGGATTTTACAAATTAAAACGACGTAGGCTTAGAAGTTGGTGTTGATAAGGGGGCATTCATTCCATTTCAAGATTCGTATAAATCTCTTGATTGCAATTTGTGATTTTATTATAAATACTAAATTTACTAAAAAAGAAAATGTTATTTCAACATTGAAATAAAATAATAATAAAGTTACACAATTTTCATTGCAATTTGTGACTTATTATAAATACAACTTATCAAAGACAAAATTGTTATTTAAAAACATCGAAATAAAATAATAAAAACATATTATGAATATGTTGTTCTAAGATTACAAATATATCTTTCACCCAGTTCAAGGAATAAAATGGTGAATTAAAGGTGCCCTTTAGGTTGCCTTGAACTACCCGATATGCTGACTAAATTCAAAATACATTTGCATGTTCACATTAATAAAATATCAAATGCATATGAATGTCCAGATTATAGAACTGTGTAAAAAGTTAAAAACTCCACAGATGATTTTAGGCCCTTGTATACAGAATTCCTGAGTTTAGAAATTTGGAGAAGAGTTAACATGTAGATGAAGATAAATTTGGGGAAGAGTTAACATGCATATACATGGAGATAAATTTGGGAAAGAGTTAACATGAATACGAAGATAGGAATCAGTTTCTGAAAAAACAATGGCAACATTGCAGAGACATCACTTTCAACATTAGCCTTTAAGCGAAGACCAAAAGAAACGAAACATCCATATGTAGATGGGGCAGAGGGCCATTGACGTGGTGTGAGATACTAGCAAATGGACATGTCAAGAGGCCCTGCCCAGGGTTGGAATTTGACGGGAAAATGCCTGTCATGGGGCATTTTTCCTGTCAAATATGGTTAAATCAATTTTTAAACTGTATCGATCAACAGACACAACAAGATTTAAACCCAAAATTTGACGAGCAAATCCGACTACATCCTACAAAAAATATCGTGTCGTCGCATTTCACTTTCAAATTACGAAATTTGATTATACTTTTTTGATTTGATAGAATTACCTGTCGTATTTTGACGTACCGAATGTCGGCTTTTCGACCTCCCACTATCAGATTTTCGACCTCTACCTGTCAGATTTTGGACATCTAGTTGTCAAATTTTCTAGGTCCATATTGTCGGACTTTCTTCCTATATCGCATGTTCTTACAACAGTAACTAGGCTCCTAGTCATTGAAAATTCGATGACCGTTGAATTTGAAAACCTATAAATTACAAAAACATTCCGACATGTTTGCTATAGAAGCAATGATTTGCGGAAATTATTTTATTCTTCGACGGACGATTTGCGGAAATTATTTTATTCTTCGACAGACTGTTTGCGGAAAATAGTGATGTGTGGATCTTGATTTTTTAAGATCGTTGATAGTCTTCATTCAATCTCTTTGTGACAAAATTTCAAATAGAAATATTCTTGATCTAGACAAACAAAATCGACAATTGCTTGCTAGATTGTGGGATGAAGTGAAAATAAGGGGTGACGGGAAATGTTATTTTCCATGTAGTCAATGCAAGGGATTTAAGAGAAGAAGAATATTGATCACAACAACCAGAAAACATTGTAGGGAACATGGACACACTAAGGGGGGGAATGAATATCGCCCATTTGTAAGTATTGCATTATAAAGTTTTTTATATTGATTTCTTTGGTAAATGTATGCATTATTTTAATATTTCTTATATTAACATATATCTATTGTTGTTTTCATGTAATTATAAAGGAAATACATCCTATGGAATATTATCCAGAGGAAGTGCTTTCAAAACAAGTACCGGAGGAACATGCTTCTATGAATAATGGAGAACAAGTTAATGATCATATTGAAGAAGATTATCATACTGATAACGCAGTTGAAGATGATGGTACAAATACATTGATCCATGATTCATTCAATGTTAGAATGGATGATGATGATGACGATGATCATGAAACTATTGATGACTTTGATGATGTTCACGATTTACCTCTTCTTGAGAAGGCATATGAACCCCCTTATAAAGGCTCCAACACAAATCTTATCTCTGTTATATTGCTGATAATGAACTTAAAGGTTATGAATGGTATTTCAAACATATCAGTCACACGGATGTTAAGGTATGTAAAATAATCCATCACATATATATGATCGTGATAAAGGTTATCTTTGTTCCTCTGATAATTGTATTGTTAATTCATAAGTCAAATTAATACGGATGAAATGTGTTTCATTGATATTATTTATATATTATATTAACTAGACTTTTTTTTATTTTATTGTAGCTTATAGTTGAATTTTTGTTACCACCGTCAAATATTTTACCTCACACATATCAAGATTTATCTGCCATCATGAAAGAAATTGGAATGCATTATGAAGTCATTCATGCATGCCCCGATGACCATGTTATTTTTATAATCAACATGAATTTGCAACAAAATGTATGGAATGTCATATCAGTAGATATCGAACAGATCAAGTAACAAAAAAGGTATCTTTCAAGATTCTCTGTTATATTCCCATTATTCCACGATTGCAATTACTGTTGAGGTGCTAAAACATAACGCGATTTATGGATTACCATGCAAGCAACATAAGTCAAAAGGTGATTTAAAGGTGCCCTTTAGGCTGCCTTGAACTAACGGGTATGCTGAATAAATTCAAAATACAATTGCATGTTCAGATTAATAAAATATCAATTGCATATGAATGTCCAGATTATAGAACTATGTAAAAAGTTAAAAACTCCACAGATGATTTTAGGCCCTTGTATACAGAATTCATGAGTTTAGAAATTTGGAGAAGAGTTAACATGTAGATGAAGATAAATTTGGGGAAGAGTTAACATGCAGATGGAGATAAATTTGGGGAAGAGTTAACATGAAGACGAAGATAGGAATTAGTTTCTGAAACAACAATGGCAGCATTGCAGAGACATCACTTTCAACATTAGCCTTTAAGTGAAGACCAAAAGAAATGAAACATCCATATGTAGATGGGGCAGAGGGCCATTGACGTGGTGTGAGATACTAGCAAATGGACACGTCAAGAGGCCCCACCCAGGGTTGCAATTTGCCAAGAAAATGCCTGTCATGGGGCATTTTTCCTGTCAAATACGGTTAAATCAATTTTTAAACCATATCGATCAACGGACACAACAAGATTTGAACCCAAAATTTGACGAGCAAATCTGACTACATCCTACAAAAAATAATGTGTCATTGGATTTCACTTTCAAATTACGAAATTTGATTATAATGTTTTGATTTGATAGAATTACCTGTCGTATTTCGACGTACCTAATGTCATCTTTTCGACCTCCCATTATCGGATTTTCGACCTCTACCTGTCGTATTTTCGCCGTCTAGTTGTCAAATTTTCTAGGTCCATATTGTCGGATTTTCCTCATATATCGCATGTTCTTACAACGATAGCTAGGCTCCCAGTCATCGAAGATTTGACGACCGTTGAATTTGAAAACCTATAAATTACATAAACATTTTGACATGTTTGCTATAGAAGCAACGGTTTGCGGAAATTATTTTATTCTTCGACGGACGATTTGCAGAAATTATTTTTATTCTTCAACGAACGGTTTGCAGAAATTATTTTATTCTTCGACAGACAGTTTGCAGAAATTAATTTATTCTTTGACAGACGGTTTGCGGAAAATAGTGATGTGTGGATCTTGATTTTCTAAGATCGTTGATTGTCTTCATTCAATCTCTTTGTGACAAAATTTCAAATAGCAATATTCCTGATCTAGACGAACAAAATCAACAATTGCTTACTAGATTGTGGGATGAAGTGAAAAGAAGGGGTGACAGGAAATGTTATTTTCCATGTAGTCAATGCAAGGGATTTAAGAGGAGAATAATAGTGATCATAAAAACCAAAAAACATTATAGGGAACATGGACACACTGAGGGGGGGAATAAATATCGTCCATTTGTAAGTGTTGCATTATAAAGTTTTTTATATTGATTTCTTTGGTAAATGTATGCATTAATTTAATATTTCTTATATTATATTATATCTATTGTTGTTTTCATGTAATTATAAAGGAAATACATCCTATTAAGGAAACTATTGATGACTTTGATGATGTTCACGATTTACCTCTTCTTGAGAAGGCATATGAACCCCTTTATGAAGGCTAAAACACAAATTTTATCTCTGCTATATTGTTGATAATGAACTTAAAGGTTATGAATGGTCTTTCAAACATATCAGTCACATGGATGTTAAGGTATGTAAAATAATACATCACATATATATGATCGTGATAAAGGTTATCTTTGTTCCTCTAATAATTGTATTGTTAATTCATAAGTCAAATTAATACGGATGAATTGTGTTTCATTGCTATTATTTATATATAATATTAACTAGACTTTTTTTTTTGTAGCTTATAGCTGAATTTTTGTTACCACCGTCAAATATTTTACCTCACACATATCGAGATTTATCTGCCATCATGAAAGAAATTGGAATGCATTATGAAGCAATTCATGCAGGCCCCGATGACCATGTTATATATTATAATCAACATGAATTTGCAATAGAATCTCTGGAATGTCATTTCAGTAGATATCGAACAGATCAAGTAACAAAAAATGTGTCTCGCAAGGTTCTTTGTTATATTCCCATTATTCCACGATTGCAACAACTGTTCAGGTGCAAAAACATAGCACGATTTATGGATTACCATGCAAGGAACATAAGTCAATATGACATTATTCAAATATCTGTAGATGGTTCTGCATTTAGAGATATGGAGTAAAAATGGCCTCCCTTTAAACAAGAACCTCGTCAAAATTGAACAAATATAAAATGTAGCATAATGTTTTTTTTTTGTTGTGTATTTTTCATGTGTATATTCTTTTCATTATGATAATGTTGTCTACTTCTTTTTTTGCAGATGGATGATCGGGGAAAGTCCCCAACTATGGATCAGACAACACCATCATCCAGGCATCAGGTAAACTAGCGGGTAAACCTAGTTATAATTTTAAGAATCTATCATGATAGATATGTTTTGTCAATATAATTTTTTCCTCGGCCTATTGCTTTAACACGTCCGTAATGTTTTATATATTTTTGTTGCAGACCAATGATTCGGTGTATAAAACAACATCACAAAAATCGATAGATTTTGATGTGCATGAGTTGTTGAACAATGCTGACATTGGTTCTTCTCTAGACCTGGTTAAGGTGATAGAGAAGACCCTGAAAAAAATTAATGTGGATATCATTTGTCTGTTATTCATTATTCCGCAAATGGACGATATTAAAGCCAAGGTTGAAGTGTTGTTAAAGAGATCCCATGCCTTGCAAGTAAGTTGTGGAATCTTGAATTATAATATAAATTCATATAGAACTTTATAATTTTTACATTTATATGATCATAGTGAACTTATAAAATATGGTTTGTGTTTACAGGATTTTTTGCGATCACCCACTAGTGGTCATGGCAATGTTGGGCCCAATGATGCTAGTGGACATCAGTCGTCACATGAGCAAACGACTCCACGTACACCGACTCATGCACCATTGTTGTCGACTGAACAATCGACAACACGTTCCGTGACACCTCCGACGCCAGCAGAGACTGCACCCGCTGGTGACCGGCGCACACCGAATCATTCAAAAGAAGGGGTGGATGCAGAGCCTGCTAGTATTGTTGATGCTAAAGCAACATTTCCTAGATCTTCCCATGTCATTAGCACAGGTACAATAGAGACAACATTTTTGGTGAATGAAGAACTCGTTCCAATAAAGATAGAGAAGATCCCATGTAATTATACATTGTTCAAGTTAGTGTCTATAATTCGATTGTAATATACCGATAAAACCTTTTTTTCAACTAATGATGGCATGATCGTTTTGTGGGAAATTATGTTTTTTATGAACATCTAAATGATTTGAGCTTGGAGATCTTTGGGCCCACCATCCGCACAAGGTGGGATAGACAAACTAAAAATTTAAAGGATGAGCTGACTAATCAATTGGTTGGCTTGTTTGGAAGGGAGACCTTCGATACAACAAGGTTCTAAAGAAGGTTGGACAACATATGAAGATTGTATGAGACCAATATAGGGTTCACCTAGAAAGGAAACCTAGGTATGAGCGCCCTCTGATGATTCTAGCAAGGGAGTGGAAATCCCTAGTGGAAGATGGAAATGAGAGGGATCTGAGAAAACCAGGAAAGCTACCACCAGGCATAGGGAGGCATGTAATGCTAACTCTTATTAGCATTAATTTTTATATCAAATTTGAAAAATATAACATATTTCAACACTTCCTTAGGCTATCGGACACATCAAAGGCCACAAAGGCAAGACTAGAAAAAAATGGTTAGCACAAGCTTGGGCCTGGTGGTTATTCGAATATGGCGGCACGAATTGTAAGTATCAAACCCCCGATAATGCATCCAAATAATAAACTGCAAATTATTTTCGTTTTAATGCACCGCAAAATGTAAAATTAATGACATTATGCAAATATGCAGATCGACTGATTCAAAGAAGTTCCCACTGAAGAAGACTTGAAGCTTGGATTCCAACATTGATTTGAAGCTGTTGTTGAACGCCGAAAAGGCTTGTATGGGAAAACATGGTCTTCTGGTGATCCATCTGGTGCACATGTATATAAAATCTATATAGTTTAATGAATATTTATTACTTATGCAATCTATTCATTATAGATAATTGACATAAAATATTTATTTTGTTTTGTGTAGGTAAGCAATGATCCCCTTAATGTCAATGATGGACAACAACCAATCGAAGATCATGATTCGATTCTTGGTAATGAATTTATTCATATGATATAATTTTATATGTAACATTGTAGATGGTGAACATTAATTGTACTTCTCCATATTTCAACTACAGAGCATGTAGAGGGTCACACTGTACAGGTTGAGCCTGGACAAGAAAATGAAGAACATGGTGTGGCCACAACAGGTAAAAAAACACATTTGTAATGTTTTTTTTAATGAAGTACCTATAATTATAATAACAAAATAAATTAATGCAACATTTTCACATTATTGCAGCAAATCTGAATCCCTTGCTGCAAAATCCACGAGGCGAGTAGTCATCTAGGTGGACATCACGACAAGATGATGAAGCACCAGAAACCAAACGACAAATTCCAGAAGATGCGCTTCTTGTTGATTTTGTAAAGAGAAGAAAAATTAGAAAGAAGTGAGTGAAGAAATATTATGTAATTATTTTTTATAATATAATGTCGTGCATGGTTTTTTGGCTATTTAATGAATGAATGGTTTAATGAATGTTAGTTATTATTGAATGAATGTGTTGACTGAATGAATGAATGGTTTAATGAATGTTAGCTTTTTATTGAATGAATGCCTTGATTGAATGAATGAATGTTTTAATGAATGATAGTTTTTGTTAAATGAATGTAAATGTTTGTTTATGATGAAATCTGCATGATTTTGCACTAATTTGTTTTTCAAGTACATACATTGGGTATGGGGAATTGAGAGTGATGTGAGGGGGGGGAGGGGCCATAAGAGCTTCCACCTTCACGTGGTTGGCCATGTTCAGTAGAGAATATTAAATTATTCTTGAAATAAAGAGGAGCTCAATGAATGGTAAGGAATTATCCATTTCCCACAGTTATTTATTTGAAGCATTATTGTCATAGCATGTATTCCATGACTTATAAAATTTATTTTGTTGTATATAATTGCAGTGTTGAAATTTTACTATTGTTATTTCACTCATCCCTTGGTACTTGTTACATATAGCCTTGGGAAACATTTTGATGATTCAAAAGAAAAATTGGCATTTTGATGTGATCAATGGTCTTATATACTTTGTTTTGGTGTTCTCCATGTTTCCTCGGGTGAACTATTATTACCCATTATTATACTTGAATATTATTGTAATTTACATTATTAAATTAAAAAAATTTATCAAACGTAAAATGTTCATTGTTAATGTTGTTGTTCTTCATTGAGACAAACTACAGAGACCGTATTTATTTAACTTCATTTTGTTATTTTCATAAACAAGCAAATATTTATTTGAGGGGTCGTAACATGAAATTATTGCAACGAGAAAATATTTGTTGTATGTTGAAAGATGTTTTGAAAGATAAATCAAATGTAGACATTGTCAAGCTCCACAAATCAAGGGAAGTTGTACCAAGAAATTATAAGTATCAGTAACATATTCATATTTACAGGACATAGGTAAGAGCAATGATGCATTATCATGACATACTTTTAAATTGTAGCTACTTTAAAATATTTTTATTTATAGCTGCAAATTTGCATCTTTTCACATTTCGTTTTTATTGCCAGACTTGTTAGAAACATAATATATTTTACTCTCGTATTGTTGCTTTGAATATGAGCTTTACTACAATTTGTTTCCATCATTTGCACCTTTAACTGTTGTTAAGAAAATTGTCCATGCTTGATATTACATATGCAATTCTTAAGCATTATTTAAAAAGTAAACACATCAAATTTATATGTGGAATGTATGGTTAAATACAGGCTTATATCTTTGTCTCAATTAATAGTTATTTTACTGCAGCCATAAGATTTTGATGAAGGCCGTATTGTTTCTATTTTGCATGTATTCAAGTGAAGGATTTGATTTTTTTGAATTTGAAGTTGAAGGGTTAATAAAAGCTTGGACCAACCTACATAAGCAAGGTACACAATTTTGATATCCAAGTCCTACTTTCATTATATCCAAACTGTGTGTTGGAAATAAGTTAATTATTGTGTAAGTTATTTAATTAGTGCATAATTTTCTAGTTTGAGTTGTGTGCATGTTCATATAATACTAGTGTTCTAGTCTTTGAGTGACATGCATCCTTAGATTAAGCATTTGAAGAGTGGCACACATATTACTTATTAAAATTTTACATCTATTTGTTTTTTCCACAGAAGAGTCCCCGAGAGATTTTCTAGGGCAGCCTGGTAGGGATTTTCTAAGACGAATTCAGGATGGGAGTCCTCATGTTAAACTTTATAACGCAAGTGAGATTTTAAGGTTGACTAATGTACAGGACTATAATGCTCAAGGATCCCTTTTTGTACCAATTTTAAATCCATCAAACTCTTCCTGAATGTTGCGCTCAGTTTTTAAATTCCTAGTCACTTAAATGTCAGAGTTGTGTAGATATTAAAACAATATAAATGCAAAGAAATGATAAATGCTTATTTTGTTAAAAGCCATAGATATTAGGATCTTTCTGATTTACATCATTTCTACAATGATAATGGCATTGTGGCAATCGAGGAGAATAAAGGCTCGTATCTTGGAACTTAGATAAAGTATTGCTTGATGCCATTTTTTAGGAAAGTTGCAGCACTAGAGAATATTATAGTGAATATCATTGCTTAATATGGTATGTTTTCAATACCTTTAGATATTTTTCAAGATTGTTTCACTGTATGAATTTGTAGCACTAGAAAGGAAAAACAAAATATCATGTCTTGAGTTGGCATGTGTTCAATACTTTTAGATATTGTTTTGAAGATTGTTTCAATTTCCAAATAATAATCTAACTTGTGACTTATACATGTAACTTGAAGATTTTGTAGGAATGTGAGTAACCTAGCATGCTTTGTTCAACATACTTATGCATCCATCTTGGAGGGGAACCTTAACTAACTAAACTTTTGCATTGTCTAGGCTTTTTCAAGTTGCAACTAAATTGCATATTTACAACTTTTATGTTAAGTTTGTTACTATGTGACACAATTGACCTTAGAATACTCAGAGTTGAAGGTATTTGTACCGCTATTGCAAAGAGGAGGACAAGGACAATCAGTCCAATCATTCTACTTTTTCCAAGGACAAAATCATTAGATTGGCCAACCCTCCGAGTATGGGTCAGCAAACAACATCAATATTGGTTGACCCGCAAGGTAATAATATTAACTATTTTAAATAACAATGAGAGTAGAGTTTTTTTGAAATGTACACTTAATATTATGTTAGAGAAGGGCATCTAATACTTACAAAACAAATTATATATTCTTCTTATGTGTCCTTTCTTTGGTTTATCTGAGGGAGTGGGTATTAAACTAAGTTGCTAGGGTTAATGGGTAGGGAGTGGGTATTAAACTAAGTTGCTAGGGTTAATGGGTATATATATATATACCATGAGAGTATGTTATAAGAGACTCATTGCAGAGTGTCATCAATACCTTAGTACTATTATTAATCAAGAGTATGTTATAAGAGACTCATTGCAGTGTGTCATCAATAACTTAGCACTATTGTTATAACCTTTTGTATGGAAGTAAATTGAGATCGATTTGATATAAACACTATGGTAGTCCTATAATCAAATCGAAGTATTAATTTATAGCATCTTATTTTACTTCTTGTTTACAACACTCTCCTACAGTTCATGTTGTGCTATATGCTCCATGATTTTATATTTATGAATATCTGACACCAATGTGTACTCATAAGATCAGCAGTGACGTTGCTATACAAGTTCATGTGGACTGATCAAATTCTTCATATGAATGATCTCACACATAAAGTTGGTTTCCTTTGGGGTTGTTAGTTTGATATTCACTTACAAAAGGTTACATGATTCGTATTTACTTGGTGATGAAAGTATCATCAATTTGAGATTGATTTATGTTTAGTTACTACATATGTTGATTGGGATTGTTCTCTCTTTCATTTAAACCTTCAGGTTACTACTTTATGGAAATTCACATGCCTAGTTATACAATTCAGATTTGACACGTCAACTTAATAACTTGTTGATGTTAATTTGGTAATATGCATGACCCTAATTAACATAACTAGATTTACTTTTTGGATGTCTACCAAAAACGTTTCATTGAAAGTTTGCTCATGTTATACATATGATGATTTTGATACTTACAATCAAGATAATGATATGATCCTTCTGGACATATTGAAATAAATACTTGTCTCCTATGAGTTTCTTACAAATTCATAAAGATAAGATACGATAAGTGTTAAAGTGTTTGAGGACTCAATTGCAAATCTAACAAATGTAGTTGAGGGCATAGTTATGGGAAAACCCTAAGTGTTTTTCACCATCGCTAGTAACAAAAAATTCTTTATTAACAAGTTTATCAAGTTGAATCATCACATGGTTTTTTTGGAATCTTTTTTTAATTTTATAATATTTACATGAGTGCACTCTGCCCAGGAAACTAGTGAGGGATGAGGCCTGCGCGTGGACGATCCTTACAGGTTTGCAGCTTGGATTGATCCCTCCTTTGCTGGATTCATGGCCACTCATCCACCAGATCCACCACCAGAAGATCCACATACTAATCTGGATCTAGCTTTCTAAGCATTGGTTGCTTCCATTATGACCCCCCCTCCCCCCCCGCGGCACATCCTCCATCTTTTAACTTTGTGAAGCAAGTAACAGTACCAAAAGTCCAAATCATGTCGACAGCTTCACGAATGAAAGCACTGGCTTTGAGAGAGAGACGGCTAATAGGGCAGTTCTCAGGGATATGGCCATCGTCGAAATCCATGGAGATCTAGATTTCCAAAAACTGGATGCCTCTCATCACCGGGGGTCTGCAACATTGTTTCTGTGGCAAAGGATTTTACACCTTTCTGTTCGAAAACAAAGAAGGCAGAGATCTTATTTTTCAAAGTGGACCGTATTTCATGGCCCCCCGAGGCCTATATCTCAACCGATGGACCCTATCCTTTGATCCAGAAAATGATGTCCCCTCAACAGTACCGGTCTGGGTCTGGTTGACTCATCTACCTCTCCATTGTTGGAACGATGAAGCCCTACAATCGATCGGGAACTCATTAGGAAGATACATAGACAAAGCCGAACCAAAAGGACCTCTATTTGCTTGTGCTAGGATCTGTGTAGGAGTAGATCTAGAGAAAGGGATTCGATAAGGAGTTGATCTACTCATGATGGGTGGGAATTCTACCAGAAGGTATATTATGAACAACTACCATTCAAATGTAGGAAATGTCATGAATACGAACACTTCGTAAAGAACTTCCCTAAGACTCCTCAGGAAGAAGGGGAAAAATATCCAGAAGAAGGCTGGCATTAAGCAAAAAGAGGAAAAAAATCAAACCCTACCTCTACCAGTAACTCTAAAAAAGGACAGGAAAAAACCTAGGAGAAATCTAATAAAAGCAAAGGAGTCTTCATCAGCAATCATTTTGATGCCCTCCAAGCTGAAGAAGGGGAAATTCCCAGTCTAGAAACCAATAACAAGGAAGACAGAATAGAAAGAAGCGGAACCCAGACCTCGACAACGTTCTCCCCAATAGTGGCAGAAGAGGTCTCAGAAAAGGAGCCTAACAGATTGGTCTCCCTAGGAGGAACTTGGGTAGATATGGTGGCAAAAGATGAAGAGAACACTGGGAAAATAGAAGAGGATTAGATCTCTAGAAAAATAGATGAAAGGTCGCCTTCCCCTGGAGGAATATGGGCAGAAACGGTCAAACACAGTAGGATCAACCCAAAACATGCATCCCCAGGATAATCATCATCTCAAGAAACACAGGAAATAGTAGGGAAAGGGCCATCCCAAGCCACAAGAGGAAGAAAATCTCAGAGGCAACAACATGAGCAAGAGGCAGAAAGAGAATTAGAATTAGGAAGACAACTCAACATAGAAGAAATTGGACTGCTCCAGAATGTCAAATACTCTGGAGCCAAAGACTTCAGACCCCGAGCAGGATCTCATTCATTCAAGAAATAATGAATCTAGTCTCTTGGAATTGCAGAGGTCTGGGAGGATAAATCAAGGTAGAAGCTCTGAAAAACATTATAATATACTAAGAAACCAGACATTCTGCTCATCCATGAGACTAAGTTTCCAGAAGATGAGGTTTTGAGCAGATCATCCCTCTTCTAAAAATTCAGCATTGGGAAAGCCATCAATTCTAGAGGTGTTGTAGGCGGAATAACAACCTTTTGCAGAGCAAACAAATTCAACGTCAAAAAAACAAATGAAAACACACACTGGATTCTAGTAGAATTGAAAAACAAAATCAATCAAGAAATGATCTACATTTGCAATGTATATCGGCCAACCCATTATAGAGAAAAAATGGATTTCTGGGATCCTCTACTATCCTTAAAATCATATCTACAGGGGAAATATGTTATCATTCCTGGTGATTTCAATACAACAAAATTGAGCTCGGAAAAAAGAGGAGGTTCGATCATCAGAGACTCCTTTGGTGAAAATCTCGAAGATTTGATGGCAGGTCTTGATCTACTAGATCCCATGCCCAAAAATGGGAGATTCACCTGGAGCAACAAGTGAATCGGACCAGGGCACATTGCATCAATACTAGACCGTTTTCTGGTAAGTACTTCCTTCTTGCAAAAATATTTTCTTCCTACTTCTCACATTATCTCTTCAGCCACCTCTGACCATAAACCCATCTCCCTCTCCTTCACCACTCCTACAAACCTAGGGCCTATTCCCTTCAAGTTCAACCCCCTATGGTTGAACAATGTCAAGACTTTAGGTATTATTTGTACAGCCTAGAACTCCTCTTTTTTTGGATCCCCCAGCTACATATGGGAGTCTAAGCTTAGGGTTGTCCACTCTTCCTTGAAAAATGGGCAGCTACCTCCTACTCAGAACCTACCAATCTAAAAAAAAGTCCTCAATCTAATTTGATTACCCTCCACTCTAAAATGGACAAAGAGGAGATCACTCATGAAATCTTAGCTGATGAGAAGACCCTAAATAGCGAAATCCTTAAAGCTACCAGACATGAAGAAGAGTCTCTTTGAATTAAATCTCATCAACTTTGGTTAAAGGGAGGAGATAAAAATAATAGCTATTTTCATAAACAAACAAAGATCAGAATGAGCTACAACTTCATCAATGAACTAAAAAAACAACAATAACCAAACCATCTCCTAGGAAGACAATATCAAGAATATGGCATTGCATCACTTCAAACAACTATATTCTGACAGTGGCGAGATGGATCCTCTCTCCCAAGCAGACCTGCTTTCAGGAATCCACTCCAGTGTTTCTGAAGAATAGAACAAGGAGTTGGGAAAGCCCATATCTGAAAATGAGATTGTTGAAGCAATCTAGAACCTACACACCGACAAATCCCCTGGTCCTGATGGATTCACTATCCATTTCTACCGAGCTGCTTGGGACATCATCAAAGAAGATCTAAAGAAAATGCTAAATTGGACCCAAAAAAAAAAATCAGAGGAGCCACCAACTCCACCTTCCTAGCTTTGATCCCGAAAGAAAAAAATCCTCTCTCGATTGAAAGGTTTCGTCCAATCTCACTTTGTAACACCTCTTATAAAATTCTCAGCAAAATCCTTGCTACAAGAATGAAAAATATCATGACAAATATTATTTCAGAAACATAGAGAGGTTTTATTACTGGAAGGCAGATCATGGACAACATAATCATAGTCCAAGAGGCCATCCACTCAAGCATGGAGCATAAGAATCAAGGAATGGCCATCAAGCTGGACATGGAAAACACTTTTGACAGGGTTAATCACTTCTTTTTGTTTGAGATCATGCTCAAAATGGGATTTTCAAAAAAAAATTGCAGATGGATCAAAGCTTGCGTTGGCAGCCCTTGGATTGCTCTATTTGTTAATGGCAGACAAACATGATTCTTTCAAGCCTCCCGAGGACTCCATCAAGAAAGAAAGTTGGATAGACCTAGTTCAAAAAATCAAGAACAAAATTCATTCTTTGGGAGCCATGTGGCTCAACTCGGTAGGAAACTGATTCTAATCAATGTTGTTATGGTTGCATTCCCAGTATTCACAGGTTCCATCTCTTTATCCCCCAAATCGATTATACAAGAGATTGAGAATGAGTTTAGACGGTTTTTATGGGAGGGAGGTAAGCAAGATGGCTCCAAGAAACTGCATCTCATTAATTGGGACACAATCTGTATAAAAAAAGAAAGTGGAGGAGCAGGTGTCAAAGAACTGGCGGCCATGAACATTGTGTTAGGTGCTAAAATCATTTGTAAAATGATTACAGAGAATAGATCCTAGTGGAAATATGATTTAAGAAAGAAATATCTTAGTGGGAGCATAATTAGATGCTTGACATTCATTCCAAATAATCCAAACATGTCTCCAATTTGGAAATTGTGTCAAAAATCAGCATTCATCATCCAGGATGATCTACGATGGGAAACGGGAAATGGTAGGAAAATCCAAATTTTGGAGAACATCATGGGCATTGCACAACAACGTGGCAGATTCATGGACTTAAAAAGTTGGATGGATACTCAAGACATCTCCACGATCAATGACCTATCGAGTTGGCACAGCAGTGGAAGATGGGTTGGGTGGAGACCTTTGGAAACGCCAGACCACTTGAAGACTAATTATAATCAACTCCAGTTGTTCCTCCAAGGCTTCGTGCTAGTCCACATCAACTTAAAATATGCCAGAAGCTGGGGAAATACAAGAATCTACATAGTTAAAGTTGGCTACAATGCAATTAAAAATGATAACAGAAAAGAGAGCATCTGTAAAAATGTATGGAACATTGATGGACTGCCTAAAATAAAATAAAAATTGTTGGTTCTTAGTTCATCAGAAAATCCTAACAGCAGAGAATTTAAAAAAGAGGGGAATTGAAGGACCTTCTCACTGCATTATGTGCAAAAATGCAGAAGAAATGCAGAAGCATCTCTTTATGGATTGCTCCTTTGCTAATGAGATCTTGTGCTTAGCTATTAAAGAGCTACATTTTAATATCATCCTTCCTACTAATTGGAAATATATTTTCGCTTGATGAAAAGACTATTACCAAGGCTCTTTGCTTAAAAAACCAGATTTCACAAGAGTATGGCTTGCGCTCCCAAAATATGTCTACTGGAAGATTTGGATAGCTAGAAACAAAGGCTTATTTGAAAATCTGAGTCTTTCTTCGGTAAGAGTCTCCTCCTCTGCCAAATCACTATGGGTTGAAGCTCTTCTTTCCAGCGGATTGAAGCATCTACATATTGAACCTTTGAACTCCAAGGAGAAAAGCTGGACTAGAGACCTTCTTTTACCACTCAAGTCTTCTCTGACTGATGCTAAAAAAACCCAACCATTCAAGATGGAAGATCCGAAAGAACCTAGAATCTTTCAAAAAATGGTGGACAAATTTGGATTGTCATACTGTGTTCTTTAATGGGGCCTCCAAAGGGAATCCGAGATTGTCAGGTGTGGGAGGGGTAATTTTTTATCCAGGGGGAAACAAGCAGAAATAATTTTCCTATGGAATTGGAAGGAACACCAACAACTATGTGGAGTGGATAGCCTTACTGAAAGGGATGGACATTGCTATCACCCTAGGGATCAAAGAACTAGTAGCGTTCGAGGATTCCCTACTAGTCATTAGAGAGTCAAGGAAGTTGGTCAAAAATTATAAAAGTCCCTCCACCAAGATGCATCACATTTTCATCGGCCATATCAATGAATTTAATGTTGTCAACTTTCTTCATATTCTTCGATAAAACAACCAATCTTCAGATCAAATGGCAAACGTAGGAATGCAACTTAACTACGGTTGCATGATTAACAATGGGATCACTTCAGAACGTTGTTGGGTCCCTTGACTATGAATCAGTTTTTTCTTCCAGTCATTGAAGATCCCTTAAGGTTGACCTTGTTGGGATTTAGGATAGCTACAATCTTTTTTTGCTATGTTCATCTTTTGTCTTTTCATTCTCGGGGAATTTGTGAAAATATATAGCCATCTCAGATATGGAAAGTTTAGAAAAAAGACTCACTTAGAAAGAGAAGAGAAAGATTTTATGGTTTTTGAAGTCCAATGGATTCAATCCACAAATCTACTTTTGTAAAAAAAAATTTAATTCAATATACATCTACCTGTTCTTGTTAAAAAAAAAACAAGTTTATCAAGTGGTCCCATGGGAGTACGTGAAGCCCTTTCCTTGGAAGTGGAAATAGGAACCTATAACTATTCAATGATATGGTCATTAACAGGAATAGTGGGATAGGATGGATATTTTTTTTATAAATGTTCACTGTTCCATGGAATATTCGATGTCCCTTCCCATTACAACCGATGACAGTGTGATACTACAGATGGTTCTGGCTTGTCGGTAGTATCAAATTGTCGTCGGTTGGAAAGGGGAAGTACATTGGATTTCCGACGGTCTTGTGAAAAATTTCTTGTCAGATTTTACATCAAATCCGGTCGTGGTGCTATACCATCAATGCAACAATTCATCGGTTATATGACCCCCTATTATGTGAACTCCGTCGCAAATCCGACGAAAATATTACATACTCGTCGGTTGTAGAGGGGAAGGACGTTAGATTTCTGACGGTCTTGTGAAAATTTTCTCGTCATATTTCCATCAAATCTGGTCACGGTACTATACCACCGATGCTACAATTCGTTGGTTATTCGACCCCCTATTATGTGAACTCCATCGCAAATCCGACGCAAATATTAACATAGCCGTTGTCGGAGATTCGACGGATCTATGTCAGAAATACGATGAAGTTAATTGATTGTCGAATATTCGTCGAAATTCTATCGATGCTTAAAAAAGAAGTTGATTATTGGATGGTCGATAACATTATGTTGAAAAATAGACATCTATGTCGTCGGATTTTGTATTAAAAAATTCTAGTGGGACCACTATTAAACCAACAAGTATTTTTTACAGTTAATAAATTTCTCAAAACATCAATAATTATGATTTATTTTCATAAAGTAAGGGGATCATGGATAAGCTTAGAGCTTGGATGTTATGCAACTCTCTTAACCCAGGAAGACTGTGTTATCACTAAGTTGCACTTAGGGGATATTTTAAGTGAGCCACCAAGGATTGGAACAAATCAGTATTCTTACTCGGTGCTCAAGAAGTTCCATGGTTTCATCAGGGCCAGTTGTGGTCCATTTTTCACGTGTTCACACCCCTCGGGGGAATTGTAATAAATGACATATCATGATGGTTTATTTTTGTAAAATACTTGGACTTCTTAGGAATTTTTCATTAACATCATCGTCCTTGAGTGTTTTTTCCCTCGTCAATTATGTGACTTTTTTTAATCGACATATAATTTTTGAGTTTCACTCAAAATCCTCCGAAGTTGGGATGGTGAAATTCATGATTTTGTATTAAAAGGTTATTAAATCCTAGGGTCTATGTATTAAACCATGCTAGTCATAGTCCTAAAGTTTCATGGACATTAACTAAGTCTTTCATAGGATTTTTTAATTTTTAGTTTTATTATTAAAATCATCGATAAGGTGTATTTTATTTGTAAAAGTTCAAAAGGTCATAAAATTGGGTCTAGGGAGCCAATTTGGTCATGGGGATGCTTGTTTTTGGACCCAAATCCCCCACTTAACCCCTAAACCCACTTTTGAGAGTCAAATTGGTAATTTTCAATTATTAACTTTGATTTTCTCTCCAAAATAACTCGGAGGGTCAAATAAATGCGAAAATTGGAGAAAATCCAATTCCTAAATCAAAGGTAGCTTGTCTAAGGTGTAAAGGTTGTTGAGGATATTGTTTGGAAAAATTATTGGCATAGAGGAACATATTCTACCATCAAAGGAGGATCTCCAACTCACCTCCACCAAAGGGGGCACATTCTCTCTTGGAGGGTGTGTCTTGCCACTTGGATGAAGTGGTTAGAGTAGGTCCCTGCTTCCCAAACAAAGTGGGATACCTCAAGGGAGGTGGAATCCTCCCCTCCCATGCATCCAAACTTCCTCTCACCTTTTTCTCGACCACTAGAACCACCTCCTCATTGGGAATTGTGCCCCCTTGGGGTTGGTGTTTGGGTTAAATTTTTATTTTCTGTCTTTAAAGTTGAGTTACAACAGTGTTTTTGATGGTCTGAAATTTTGTGCAATTTCTAGCCTTTATTATTTATGGGTTGGGAATTAAACATAGATATAATTTTTTACATTTAAATCGGTGGCTAAAACTGAGAAAAAATTACATGGTATCAGAGCTGATTTGGGAAGAAAATTAATTTTTGCAGACAGAAAAGTAATTTCCAGGACTCAAAAATTTTCTTTTGACAGTGAGCAACATTAGTTGAAACTTGAACTTTGAGAAATATGACTTCCACTGGACTTAGAATGGAGGATAGGCTTGATGGGGCTCAGAATTTTATTCCGTGGAAAGCTAGGATCATGTTGATATTGGAGGAGAATGAGTTGTAGGATGAGATGGTTGATAACACTACATCAGTCCCTATTGTTGTTCCCCCTACCACTAATGTAGCAACCCTTACCGCCTTCAACAAGAAGGACATAAAATCTAGAAGGATAATTCTAGATGATGCTAAAGACCATGATTCCTCACATCCTGAGTAAGATCCATGCATTTCAAATGCAGGATTGTTTGACTGGATTGTTTCAGATCTCAAACAAGAATAGGAAGATGGTTTTGAGGGAGAAGTTGAAGAGTATCAAAATGGCCAAAGGGGAGATTGTGATATCTTACCTTACTAGGATCTCTTAGGTGAGAGATGAGCTTACAGCAGTTGGGGAGGTTGTTTCTAATGCAGAGCTAGTGTAGGAAGCTTTGAATGGGGTTTCAAATCCTTGGGTTGTGTTTGTGGAGGCTTTTGTGGCTAGGGAGAACTTACCTACATTAGACAGGATATGTGATGATTTTTTTTAAGAGGAGACTCGAAAGAGTCTTTTGCGGGGTGGTGCTTCTACTAGTAGGGAGGATGAGGAGGATGTGTATTTGACAGCGAACGAGAAGAAGAAGTTCAAGAAGGGTCCCAATAAGGGTGAGGCCAAACAGTAGGATGGGAAGAAGAAGGATCTAAGCACTGTAAAGCACTTTGCTTGTCAGAAGATGGGGCACTATGCTGGGCAGTGTCCAAACAAGAAGAAGAAGAAGCAGTAGTAGACAAAAACTTCGGTGGAGGTTGCAGATTTGTAGCTAGATTTCAGAGATATTTTTCTCTATGCATTGGACATGTTGATAGAGAGAGATCATCTATCATCACCGGTGCGGATGTTGATAGCGAGGGGGATTTTTCCTTATTGACGAACTATTCTTATAGTGCATACACTTCCAGCACTTGGTATATTGATAGCAAAGCTTCGAGC
Source organism: Pseudotsuga menziesii (assembly GCA_001517045.1). Classification (NCBI taxonomy): domain Eukaryota; kingdom Viridiplantae; phylum Streptophyta; class Pinopsida; order Pinales; family Pinaceae; genus Pseudotsuga; species Pseudotsuga menziesii. The sequence continues at coordinate 34,342 of LPNX010276735.1, forward strand.
CACATAACAGGTGCTCAAGAGAATTTCTCCGAGCTTTCATAGACAGAGATTGATGTGGAGGTAGTGTTGGGAGATGATTCAGTTGTTAGAGCAGTTAGGCATGGGACCATTACCTTTCAGAGGGAGTCCATGAGTCCCATGGTTTTGAGAGATGTACTATATTTACCTAGGTTGAAGAATAACTTGGTTTCAGTTTCCATGATCGAGGATCGGGGTCTTGTGGTGTCCTTCCTAGATGGACATGTACATGTGTTTCCCAATACTGTAGGACCATCTGCTTCATATGCCATTGGAGTCAGATCTGGGAAGCTGTACAAGCTCTTATTTCAGCCTCATCATGCCTTGACACATAATAACGACAGTGAGATTTGTGAGATTTTTCATAGGAGGATGGCTCACTTGCATCATCCAGATTTGAGATTGTTGAGACATATGGTTACATTTTTGCCAAAGTTCAGCACAAAGAAGAGTGATGCTTGCAGGGGGTGTGCTTTGGGAAAGTACAAGATTTCTTTTCCTAGCAGTGATAGCAGGTCATCAGGGATTCTTAACTTGATACATTCATATTTGTGTGGACCTATGTCATCTGTTTCTCTAAGAGGATATGAGTACTATGTGACATTCATCAATGACCATTCCAGGAAGACCTAGATCTACTTATTGGAGAGAAAGAAGCCTAAGGAAGTCTTGTATAGGTTCCAACAGTTCAAATCTCTTGTGGAGAACTAGACAGGGAGGAAGATATAGTCTCTCAGATCAGATAACGGGGCAGAGTATACCTCCAAGGAGCAGGCCTGGAATTTGACGATCTGTAGGACGTTTTTTTTCTGTTGGAACGTATTTGACAGCCAATCAGAAAATTAAAACGTCAACAATGACAGGCATAAAAATATTGAAACCGTCTATTTGACGTCTACAGCATTAAACCTCCCGTCATAAATTTTAATAGTGATTTGATGGAATACTTGTTCGAGAGTATAGCCTATGCTAGTTACTAGGCATGGCATCGGCTCGGGCATGAATTGCTATGCAGATGCTTCGTACCCTGCGAAGTTTCAATGTCCTTGTGGGTGGATTTAATGCTCTCTCAGATTTCTTTTCCATTTCTTTGAATAATCCGGCCTCCATTCCCGTGACTCAACTACCTACTCTGGTGTTCTCTGGATGAAGCGACAGTTCTAATGCATCGAGATAATGTATCAGGGGTAATCTAATCGAGATAATGCATCAGGGTAATCCAGGGATTGTTAAGAGGATGGAAGAGGCCAGGAGGATGATCTTGTATTCCATTATAGTTTTACCTTTCCCGGAAATATTCTATTCTTCCTACTAAAAGGGACATCAATACTCTTCTGCGCATCCATTGAATCGATTCCTGTTGTTCTACTTCTAACTGCAGTCCAGGTAAATTGGAACATTTGTTTTTCGGATGATGCCTATTTTTCGTCTATTCTGTAAGCAATTTCACTTTTGAATGTTTATTCTTCGATCTCTGAGCTAAACTCTGTTTATTTCCAGCAAATTTCAGTCGGAAGGAGTCTTTTTGTGACCGTTAAGCAAGTTATGTATAATATTTGATTATTTAGGCATATTACCGTTTCTGTGAGTAATAGGAACATTGGAAGTTCTGTCTACAATATTTGAGTTAAACTATGAGTCCAGAATCTTTGTAAAAGAGAACCATTTTACCATTTGTATCTTCGACCGAGCTAGAAATTATGTTTTCTTCATCTTTTCGGTCGAGTTGGATATTATGTTTTCTTCATCTTTCCTCGGGAATCATTTTCCAATGGTGCAATTATTTTCTGCATACAACCTCTGTATGCCCCTTCCATCATATTGTTCAACAACGCCAAGGAAAAACTGGAAATGAACTAAAAAATTAATGAAAGCTGATTTTTCTCCACATCTGGAAAATCTGCTGGAAAATCCTATTCTTCAGGCAATTAATATAAATATATCAAGTCCTTTTTTCCACCTAATTATTCCGACTTGGATTCTTCTCTACTGAAAACCTCTTTCCTACTCTTCTGGGTCAATCTACTTTTTCCATTTGGAAGATATATTCGTAACACTCTCAAGTTTCGTCTCTTAGCGGCGATTTTGGCTCTTTACTTTGAATGCGGAAATGGCTCCTTGTGTCTCTCGGCCACAGTCCCCAGTGCTGAGTCTCAGCAAGAATGTCTAGCCTGTGTTGTCTCTGCCTGCGTGCCGTTTAAATTTTCTAACAACTTTCTGAGGCACCAATTTTATCTTGCAGTTCTATCTCACGTACCTGTCACAGTCCCTGACCCTTCATTCTTTATATGCTTTCAAATTCTCCCAATTCAAGTCATATTGCAGTGCTGCAGCCTCATCTCTTATCCGCCATGGCTAACTCGACTCCAACCTTCAGACCCCCATCTGACTTTTAACTTCGGATATGGTATGACCATGATTAGATCACATGATCAAATGATCTATATGCCACTTACTGTTTATTAGGGTTTCCTTTCTCGCCCCCTTTTCTTAGAACCAGAGTTTGGAGCTTCGGCGATCTCTGGGCTCTGGATGTTGCTGCAGCAGAATAGAAGCAGTATTATTATTATATAGTAAAGCTGCATTTGAGTTCAGAACTTTATGATCCCTAGTATATTAAGGAAAAAATGATTTCCCTAGATTGGGAATTTAATGGTGTCGTTCGATCTCCCTGGGGATATGGTAGTTCTAGAAGCTTGTTAGAAACCAATGATGTCATATTTTGAGAGTAGGATCCCTAGGATAAAATTTGCTTGTTGTGTTGTTGGATATTTTGAGAGTAGTAAATTTTTATGCAAATTTTTTAATTACACTTAAGTATAACATAAAAAAATATTTGATAGGCATAAAAAAAATATTTGACAGGCACCAAATTGCCTGGGACGTAAAATGACAGGCACCAAAAACTCGAAAATGTCACCAAATTTTCAGATGACAGGCACTGGAAATTTGAAATTCCAAGCCCGCCAAGGAGTTTGATGGATATTGCAAACATGAGGGAATCAAGAGGAAATTGACGGTTCCATACACTCCAGAGCAGAATGGAGTGGTAGAAAGGAAGAACCGTAGTCTATTGTTGCAGAAACTAGAGCTATGTTACATGACTAGTCACTTCCTATCTTCCTTTGGGCAAAGGAATTGAACAAAATTGTTTATCTTCAGAACATGAGACCCCATCATGCCATGGGGAACATGACACACTGAGGAAAGTTTCACAGGCAAGAATCCCGAGGTTAGCCATTTTTGTATATTTGGTTTTTTTACTTACTCTCGTGTCTCTTCTAATAAGAGGACAAAGTTGGAGCCCACCGTAGAGAAGGGCATCTTTATGGGCTATGATGAGAATTTGAAGGCCTTCCGTATTTACCTTCCTTCTTAGAGGAAAGTTGTTGTGAGAAGGGAAGTGAAGTTTGAGGAGGAGCGAGCCTTCAGGAAATCTAGAGAGTTGGAGAAGGGAGAGTAGTAGGTTCCTGCACCTCAGGAAGTTTCACAGGTACCGTCATTGCATCAAACAGACCTATTCACAGGTTTTCAGGGTTACTGGACCACACAATATAGGCACACATTCACTAGTTTCAGTGTTTCACCCAGTAGGATCTTCGGGGACAGGATTTGGGGCTCAGGTTATAGGTTCACTATACAGATCTTCAGGATCACAAGGATCACCAATTGTTGGTACATCATCTTCTGCTTCACAGGTTACTGAATTTTCTACCTCTGGTAGTTCATTAGATGAGGATAGACCAATGTGGGAGTAGTATTCAGGGAATAAGAAGCCTAAGTGGCTTCGGGAAACCTTGAGGGAAGCTCAAGAGTTTGGGACACCCAGGGACTCATTGAGGGCCATCAATATGCCAAATAGATTGGGCATGGATTTGGTGGCTAGTCTTCATGATTCAGAGCCTTCTACTTTTGAGGAGGCCTCACAACATCATGTTTGGCAAGATGCCATGATGGATGAGTACCATTCCATCATGAAGAACGATGTTTGGGAGATAGTTCTGAGACTTGAGGGGAAGTCAGTGGTGACTTCTCGATGGCTTTACAAGATAAAGCATGTTACATATGGTAGTGTGGAGAAGTTCAAGGCTCAATTTGTCGCGTGGGGATTTTCACAGGTTGAGGGAGTGGATTATGCTGAGACCTTTGCATCAATTTCTCATTATACTTCAATCAGGGCATTGATTTCTATTGCTGCTGAAATGGGTTGGAAAATCCATCAGATTGATGTGAAGACCACATTTCTAAATGGAATCATATAGGAGGAGGTTTATGTTGAGAAACCTCAAGGCTTTAGGATTCATGGGAGAGAGTCTCGTGTTTGTAGGCTGAAGAAAGCCTTGTATGGGCTGAAGCAATCTCCTAGAGCTTGGTACTCCAAGATTGAATCTTACTTGCAGTGGATGGGGTTAAGGAAGAGTGAGGATGATCTGAATCTCTATTTCATCATGGATGGAGATGATCCGCTCATTCTTCTGTTGTATGTGTATGATTTATTTATCACAGGAGGAGAGAGACCCATTGCAACTTGCAAGAAATATCTTGCTTCATAGTACGAGATGACTCACATTGGGTTGATGCACTATTTTTTGGGATTGGAGGTTTGGCAAGAGCCTGGACATATTTTCCTGGGATAGGGAAACCATGTAGTTGATATTCTGAGGAGATTTCAGATGGAGGATTGCAGGTCGATGTCTACACCAATGGTCACCAACTGGAAGAAGCTTCATGATTCTGAGGGAGAGTTGGTGGATCCTACACTATATCGACAACTCATTGGTTCTTTGATGTATATGGTCAACTCTCGGCCATATTTGTGTTTTGCGGTGAACACTCTCAGCAAGTTCATGGTTGAGCCTAGGGCAGTGCATTGGGTAGCCGCAAAGCATGTGTTGTGTTACCTTGCAGGGACATTGGAGTATGCTTTGGACTATAGAAGGTCAGATTGGATTAGGTTGATTGGATTCACAAATTCAGATTGGGCAGACAATGTGGAAGACCAGAAGAGCACTTCTGGATGTTGCTTCAGTTTGGACTCGACAGCAGTGTCATTGTTCATTCATAAGCAAAAGTCTGTTGATTTGAGTTCTACAGAGGCTGAGTATATGGTATATAGTCAAGCCAGTTGCAAGGCGTTGTGGCTTCGCAAGTTACTGGTGGATTTATTTGATCAGGAGATGAGTCCTACATTGATTTACTATGAAAATCAGAGTTGCATCCAACTCTCTGTGAATCCAGTCTTTCATAACTGGTTAAAGCATATTTTTCATAACCGGTCAAAGCATATTGAGATCAAGTATCATTTCATTTGATATTATGTTCAGAGAGGAGTAGTGACATTGCAGTACATTTCCACTAATGAGCAGGTTGCAGATATTCTGATGAAAACTTTAGGGAGCGGCAAGTTTTTCTTCTTCAGAGACAAGTTGGGAGTGGTGCAGAACACCTTCCTCAATAATGTTGATTTTTGTACCTAGGAAAGTGTTCCCCTAGGTGACTTTATCCTTAGTCACTTAAAAGGGGGAAATAAAGTGACCCTTGCATTAAATGACTTGAGATGAGCATTTAATTAGAGTTTAGAGAATAAACTCACTTTTTGGAAAATTTAAGTGAGGTGAGTGAATTTAATTTTTAAATGAGATTTATGAGCATTTGAGCTCATCCGCTCATCTCATCTAATCTCCACTGTTGGATTAGATGAACCCTAAATTTCTCACAAAAAAGGCAAGGAAAGGCATTTTTCAGTCACCTTTGCAGATTGAAGTGAAGGAGAGAGTTGAGAGAGAGAAAAGCTTTTTTTTTCTGAGAAAGAGAAAAAATTTGCAGCACAAAAATCGAGGAAGAGGGAAGCTTTAGTAGGGCACGAATTTCGAGGAGCGGGAGAAACATTTATTGCAGCTGTCCGTACTGTACGGATTCAATACAAGGTACACTTCTCGAGGCATAAATTTAGGCACATAATTCGAGGCAGCTTCTGGGCACATTTCTTGAGGCAGAGTTTGACACGGTATTCAAGGCAAGGGTTGTAGGCACAAATCTCGAGGCATTTTCCAGCAGTAAGGTTTTCGAGGCAAACCGTACACGTTGTACAACAAGCTTCCATATAGGTCGTACAACAGGCTTCCATACAGTTCGTACATCAACATGTTTTTCGAGGCACCTTCAACAAAATTTCTGAGTTTGATCTTTTACTGTTCGGGACAGAAAGAAAGACAAAAAATTTCTCTTCCGGGTTGAGATAAGTTGGTCTGAAAATTTCTGAGTTTTGCTGTAAAAATTTCCTGAAAAATAAAATCTCTCTCCTAACAGGTTTTCCGCTTGTGGGTTTTTCCTAGGAAGGTTGCCAAAAATTACTGAGTTTGAAATTTCATGGAGTGCATTTAAATTTTTATTTTTTGTCTTTAAAGTTGATTTACAACAGTGTTTTTTATGGTCTGAAATTTTGTGCAATTTCCAGCCTTTATTATTTCTGGGTCGGGCATTAAACATAGATATAAGTTTTTACATTTAAACCAGTGGCTAAAACTGAGAAAAACTTACATGTATCATATGCATGTTGCCTCAAATCTAAAACTGCATAGGATTCAAGTATGTGATAGACAAACAAAAAATAACAAAAGTGAACCTACAAGCAAGTAGCCAAAAAATTATGCATAAGATATTAAATTTGCCAAGTCTGATATATCAAGTTTAAGTTTCAAACAACTAAATAGTCATTGGAAACATAGGCATACAAATTCCTTAAAGCATTCATGTTAAGATATTTATCCTCATTCAAGTTCAAGGGAGACAGTTGCCACATTTAAATTTGACTAACATTTACCATAGTTTAAAGCTTGACATATTAGCTACCTAATCACACTACATCTAAACCAAACTTCTTACATAATATGAATCTCTACTCATGAAAATATAACTCGGCCTACTTGCATTAGATGGGAAAAAACACTAAAAGACCATAAATAGGCATAGCATTCAACATATGTCCTTGATACCCTATGCTCCTCAAAGCATAATTGCCAATTTTTCCTCCAAAGAGATCTAAATGTCTATCAAAACTTATAACATTAATCCATAATCGTAAAATGGTAACCTATATTTGTACACTACTTGACAAGAATTTTTCAGTAAAAAATCATTTTTCTACCATGGTACATCTAAATAGTCAATGTATATATGCAACTTAACAAACACTAGTGAAATTACTCCAAGTGAATGGACCAAGTCCCCATGTTTGACTGAAAGGTGGAATTATAGATGACATATGTTTAACATCCAATGTCCATGCCCAAATCATCAATGCACATGATAGTCAAACCATCACTAACATGGGATTGTTCCCTCTCCATTTCAACAATATGATTATTCCAATCTGTATCTGGCAATACATTTGTTTATGTACAACCAAATGTTGAAGAAATGTTTTCATCTCCACATATATCACTAGAGATATACTCCTCATTTGGCTCTTCTAGCTTTATGATCTTTCTTGTAATAAAAAATGGAATAAAGGTGTTCAAATACCTATATATTTAAGTTTTTTAAGTCCAAAAAATTTCTTATATTAACAAGTGATAGTTTAGATTCAACAATGAAAATATCAACAGAAGAGAGCGATGAAACATATTTAAGCTAAATATTTATCCAATATTGGCATTATTATTTATATAGAGAGCTAATGTGGAATAATTCATTGGGAATTAAATTTACAAATATTGTCTACCTATTAACATTGGAAAATTGCTAAATAAAAAAGACACATAAAGGAAACCCATCACCATCTTATAAAAGCACATAAAGGCACTCAATTTCATATGATTTAATTTGTTTGGGAGATCCTTTCAATAACAAAAGAAAAAATCACATAAAGGCAACCCAACAACTTTTTTCATTTGCATATGATTAAGTTTGTTTGGGGGAGCATTGCTCGAGATCTTCTATGAGACTTATTCCTTGAACCATGAGGATTGGAAGTCATTATTTGTTACAATTATTTTCTACCTATTAACATTGGAAAATTTCTAAATGAAAAAGGCACATAAAGGAAACCCATCACCATCTTATAAAAGCACATAAATGCACTCAATTTCATATGATTGAATTTGTTTGTGAGATCCTTTCAACAACAAAAGAAAAAATCACATAAAAGCAACCCAACAACATTTTTCATTTGCATATGATTGATTTTGTTTGGGGGAGTGTTGAAAGCTAGGCTTTCACATCATTCAAGCATACATTAAGCTCATACACATCCATCCAAGACAAGCATTGGGAAGGGACATCCAATCCACCTTTGTATTCATCTTTGATGCTTATTTATACATTATCAGAGATTGGAGCAGTTGTACCTGCTCCAACTACTCATTTGTTAGTATCTATCTAATTATACAATTATGATGACATTTAAGAGGTCAAGTGGCCCCCTCTACATCTCCCCCACAAACAAAATGTTTCTTCGTCCTGAAGAGAACAAAGAAATATGCATCAACATTCTGGGTCTCTGCTACTGCTGAAGTAGGAGAACAAAGAAATATCCATCAACATCCTAGGTCTTTGCTACTACTGAAGTAGTCATCACTGTGCATCAACCATGCATACTGGTCTGCATAGGTAACTCAGCCGCAACAGCTGCCAACTTGATAGGAAAACACACATGTACAAGGCTCTAGTCCATCGAAGTCTCATTGTCGGTCGGTCATAATTTTGTTGGTCCAACTTGTCGGTCGGTCATAATTTTGTGTTAGGGTGTTGTTCCCGATCGGTTCTATAAGCGCCTTGATTTGTTTTGCAGTTTCAAATAACTTTTCGTTTTGTGGTATAAAGCTGAAGTCTTTTATAAATTTCTCTCTAAGTTCATGCCATAAGAATGTTTCACCCCGTGCTTCTTCCATTTTGTACCATTTTTTTGGTAAGTCAGGTAGCGTCAATGGAAATAGGTGTGGCCATGTACGTTTGTCCTTATACCCAAGTCTTTTTCACTCTTTTTCACATGTTCTTATGTGTTCTTCTGGATCCTGCCCTTGGATGAACATAGGTATTTGGGCTTGATTGGTTAGCCTTTTTCCTCCAAATCTTTCTACAAAGTAAGTCGAAGTTGTTGTCCATGTCTGCAATCTTGATTGATGGGTATCCCACCATCTAGCAGCTTGTCCTGTGAAGGTTTCTACTAATTTTTGTAGTCGGCCATGTTCACCAATGTTTTTGGATACTTGTTCTATATGCATAACTGGTGATTCTCTTTCTTTGTATCTTGGGATTTGTTTGACACTTATATTTGTTGGTTTTAGGGTAGGGTATTCCCTACTTTTCTTTTCAAATATTTTTGGGAGGATGGAAATTAAGAAACATTGTTGGACTGGTTTCTTCTGCACTGTTTGAATGGTCCAGCAACCTCTTGCTTGTGTTTCGTAATTTTTTACTTCCTGATCATATAGTTTTGCATCTGAGTTGTATCATACTGGATCTTGGTTGCCTAAGTGAATTTTTCCATAGACATTGGGTTCTGTGTAGTCTTCATTATTTTGTATTTGATATAATTGTTGAATGTTGACTTCTTCATCGATAGGTTCTATCCAAGGTTCTCCATGGGATGGATGGATAGGTACTATGAATTTTTGTCCATTCCCTTTTAGTTTTATCCTTTATTTGTCTAAAGATATCGATGCTTTCATTTGTCTTCCCCAAGGTCGACCTACTAAAGCTGGGAAGGAACTGGATCCTTCCTTAGGGCCAACTCATCTTTGATGCTTATTTATACATTATCATAGAGGTTGGAGTGGTTGTACCCACTCCAACTCATCATTTGTTAGTATCTATGTAATTATACAATTATGATGACATTTAAGAGGTCAACTGCCCCCCTCTACATCTCCCCCACAAAAAAAACGTTTCTTCGTCCCGAAGAGAACAAAGAAATATGCATCAACATCCTAGGTCTCTGCTACTGCTAAAGTAGGAGAACAAAGAAATATGCATCAACATCCTGGGTCTTTGCTACTGCTATACGGCCGACCTAATCTTTAATTAGTTGGCTCACCAAATAGCTCCTCCAACAGGGAGCATTGCTCGAGATCTCTTGTGAGACTTAATCCTTGAACCATGAGGATTGGAATTCATTGTTCCTTGGCTCACAGTTTTGGCATTGATATGATTAGAAGTAAGTTGTAAAGTTGTAACCAAGAGGAAAGTTGTTGGGATCCAGACCCCCAAATTGACTAATAATTGCACACCTTGTACATCATCCTCCACAATTACTCCACATCCTCAACAACCTCTGAGTCATGATGAAGGATACTCTGGAAACAAGAAGAAAATAATATCCCAAGTATTGGATGGACACCATAATTACTGTATTTTAGCTTGGAAAAGTAAGTGCGAAAGAAAAACATTTCATCGTTGATCAAATTTTATTGTAATGAGTTGATTAATTCTTAATTATTTGTGAACAAGGGAATTTGTAACAAGTTTGTATCAAGTTACAACCCGATATTATCTTCTCTAGGAACCCATAGAGGTTCGACACTCATAGCTCTGAGCAATGTTACTGTAGAAAGTGTCATTGGTGAATTTTAAGTAGCTTATATGTCTTTTTAGTTAGCGAACAAATATTATTGATGTAGCTTCCGATGCACCAAAATTGAGAGATGGGAAAAACATCTAAACTAATATCATTTATATTGTACTAAAGTTGCTTGTACATGTTGTAATTGATTGGTCAAAGCAATGCTATAATCATAAAAGGTATGACAAACTCACTTCTTTTATTTCATTGTTTGCTTTCTTAGTTTAATGGGTGTCTTGTTTCATTGTTTTAGTTTTTAATAATAAAATGTTTTTTATTCTTTTAATTAATTTTTTTAAACATTATTTATAATCATATTTCAACAAGTAGATCGATATCTAAGTATGCACACAATATAACATTTGTTTCAAAATAGGATGAATAGATTATTAAGTTGTAGTACTCTAAATCTATTGTTTATTTATTAAGATGTAGTACTCCAAAGCCAAAAATCTATATGTATGCATTACTAACATGACATGAAAATAAATATACAAATTTATACAAACAAAATCAAGGATCCATTGAAGATCATAGTCATCATATAACACTAGACTAAACCATAATATTTATTTGCTTAATGAATTCAGTTTAGAAGACATGGATTCTATGGATATTGATTAACAAATAATAGAGCAAGATAACTTACACCAAATATTGGTTGTTGGTAATTTCCAAGCAACTCAAAAGAGATATATTGTTTGATGCCATAGAATTGCAGGCTTAGGATTGGAAAAAAATTAAAAGATTATATACTTGATGCAAGCCAAAGTGTGAATTGTGGCAAAAATAAAAACAAATTTAATCCAACTTCTAGAATATCTAGTAGCCATGTTTTTTTTAAGAGTATCTAAAATAACACAATTTCAATCATTATAGTACTATCATTATATATAGAGTTGCATCATGATACATTTCAGGATTTTGTAGTTTTTTTATATGTTGTTTACTCCCTAAGAATCACATCTAGTTTTATGTCCATTATATCTTTTTGTTTGAATATTTGGTTTTGTAAACTAATCCATTTTACAAAATCAATCGGAAGTTTGTTGCCTACATTGTCTTTTGGGTTTAAACATGTTTATCTAATAAGAATGCTTGTTCTTTATTATTATTTAAATTAGTAAAATATCTAAACAAAATAGACCATTTACAACTAAGATTAATTTACATGGAATGCATGAAGACCACAAATATTTCAAGGAAATCCATTATAAATATTTATTAATTATACATCATAAATACACAAAATTACCCACATCTACCTACCTACACGTGGAGCACCAAATTTGTATATGTTCAAACATATACTTACTTTTAACCAAAGTGCATTTTCCAAATGTGTCATATGTTTATAGTTGTGTCTGAAAAAATCTCAGACTAAGGATTGTGAATTGCATGTTTGAGAACAATATGAAAGTATTTTAAATGTTTGTTGGTGGGTAGTTTTGAATATGTCTCACGTAACTTTTTAACATTATCTTTCACGTAGTTTTGAATATGTAGGAGCCATTATCTTTCAATATTACCATTTTGGTACCCATAACTGAAACGTGGGCATGTATGCTTTATTGAATATTTGAACTTGGGTGCCAATATTTATTTTAGTAACAATATTTTCTCAATATGGTTGCATACGTAGGTTTTCTTTGAGTATTGGTGGCCAAATGGGTGGTGTGATGATAAAATTCTACCCCCTTAACCTTTTCACTATTTCCTAACACTTTATGTGCTTGTACCTTTTCCCCGCCTAAATATAAAAATGTGGACCAATCAATTTTACTTTTCTTTAAGATTTCTTTTTTGGTCTTGTTGATGGTAAATTATCTCTTTTCCTATTTCTCACACATGAACCAAGTGCACCATGGAGATCTTTGAGTTCCTCCCTTCAACCTTAAAAAATGCCACCCTTTCCTTAGAGGCAATTTTAAATGCAATCTTTGTAACTTCCACCTAGAAGTGTGAACATACAACTTACCTTAACGTGTAGGAGATTAGATCAACTCATGCCCTTCTTAGAAAAATAACTTAGGAATAACATAAACTTCTACAAAATTTAAAGTGTCAACTTCAAACCTTCGAACATGAACTTGGAGCTTTAGAATCCTCTTAAGAGATCATGATCTCCCTCAAATTGTAACTCAAGTCAAACCCCAACCTTCAACCTCCTTGTTTGGTTTAAGTGGTTCCTCCCCTTCCCCAAGGTTTAATCCTACCTTAGGGAAAGTTCCTTGAGGAGTTCTCATACAACTTCTGATACATATAACCAACCATGTTTTCCTAAATGAAAGGTATCGTGTAAAGATCACAAATGAAAGACTCAATTAAACCCCCAATTATTGTTCCCTTAAGACAAAGGATGGTGCTTAGTCCACATGACATGACATTGAGCCCTCTTACCCAACACAAGGCATCAACATGACCTTGAGCCTCAACCCCCCCCCCCAAAAAGTTCCTTAATCAAAACTTCACACCCAACCGTGTTGGCTTGGCTGAATTGTGTACCTTGTGGTGTTGTTATCCATGGCTATGCATTAGTCTATTTAGTTCCTTATTCCTTGGGGAATCATGCCCGGCTCAGGGGTGGCAGCGTTGCTGAGAGATTAAAGAGCACGCGAGCCTACGGTTGGGTGGAACGTTGCAGCGACATAGCTGGTTGCGAAACAAGCTCTTTATAAGATAAGTATTCTTACCTACCTTGTGTCTGCAATCATATTTATTGTTAATGAATGCGGATATACATGTTAAATGCTGATTGGTATATGCATGAAGTGTTGATTGATATCTTTTGCTTCCGTTGTGTATACTGAATGATTATGCTTCGTGACATGTTTTATTATTTAAAGTATCATGCTTCAACATTATATGTATATGTATGTTCATGTTCATGGGGCTAGATCCCCAGATGATTGACGTATAGTAGCGTCCTCTTCGCCGGTCGGAGGGTCGGGGACGTTACAGCCCTAAATTGGTAATTTTCTGTAATTCCGGAAATTGTGGGTACAATTATCAGTTTGATTTTTACTGATGAATTTTACAATTACTGTGGTCAAAATCCAGATCTAGATTTGAGGAACTTTTTGAAGAATTTCTTAAGCCATCTCATTTACGAGATGAGTTATTAATGCTTTTGGGGTTTTTGTCCTTTGAAGGTTTCCCCGGTGAAAAATATTGTGTCCATGTGTGTTGATGTGATGAATGTGTTTTTACTGCACTGCTGATCTATTTATGTTTATCTGCAAATTTTTGAAGTTTATGCTAATGCTGAAAATTCAACATGGTATCAGAGCTTAGCATGTGAAAACACAGTAAAGGGATACTGCTGTTGTTTCTCACTAGATCTTGGAATAAGATTTGCAGATCTAACATTTGGATAAGTGATAGAGATCTCTACCATTGGTTTCAAACCAAAAGAGAAGCTCTCTGGTTCAACAAACTTCAGTTCCTGGAAGGCCAGGTTGACAACCATTCTTGATGAGAATGACTTGGATGACATTGTTCTCAATGTCACAGAAGAGCCAACTACAAATGCTGGTAGGCTTGCCTACAAGAGGAAGCAAGGTAAGGCTAGAAGAGTTATTTATGATTCTATTAAAGAAGAGTTGATGCCTAACATCACATCCTTGAGGACTGCTAAGAATGCTATGATACATTGGTAAACCTCTATGAAAAGAAGGCTCCCAGTCAAAAGAGAGTCTTGAAGAAGAGGCTACGAACTTTGAAGCTAAACAAAGATGAAAGTGTTGGTTCCTTCTTCACCAAGATCAAACAGGTAAGAGATCAACTCCTTACTATAGGTGTTACTGTTGATGATGATGATCTTGTACAAACAGTGGTTGATGGTCTCCCAAGCTCTTGTGAAACCTTCATGGCATCCGTCTGTGGATGAGAAAATCAGCCAACCTTTGAAAGGCTTTGGCATGATTGCATACAAGAAGAAGCAAGGAACACTAACAAGGTAATCAAGCAGGATAACCTTGCACTTGCAACAAAGACCAAGAAGTTCAAGAAGCCTTTCCCTTGGCAGAAGAAGGGTAAGAAACCTTAGGGTAAGTTTTCTGACATGTCCAAGATTGAATTTTATACTTGTCACAAGTTTGGACATTATGCTAGAGACTGCAGGAAGAACAAGAAGAAACCCAAGAGAAGGTTTCAAGCATCTACTGCAAAAGCAGAGGAAGAAGAAGATGAAGAACTAAAGAAGAAGAAGAAAACCAAGGCTAATAAAACCGATGAGCCTAGAAGAGAGTACTATTTGATTTCTGTTCTAACTGGTTCTTTCTCAGCTTGCTCCACTTCTTGATTGGTGGACAGTGGTGCCTCCAGGAACATGATAGGTAATCGTGGTACCCTCCAGTTACAGAAAGAAGTTCACCACTCAGGTAGAACTTGGAGATGACTCCACTTACAGGATTGAAGGAGTTGGCTCAACTTCACTTCAACTTGACTCAAATACGGTTCTTTATATTGATGATATTCTTTATGTTCCTGGGTTAAAGAAGAATCTTTTATCTATTGCTGGTTTAGAATACAAGGGCCACAGAGTCCTCTTTATGGAAAAAAAGGTATTTTTATGGGAAAAAGACACAGATCTAGACTCAGTAGTTCAGATTCGAGTTCGAGAGGGAGACCTCTACAAGGCCTCCAAAGTTTCCACTCATGCTTTGGTACATCACACAGTTGATCCTTGTGAACTTTGGCATAGAAGGTTTGGACACCTTCACTACACAGCTCTCCCAGGATTGCAGAAGATGGTCACAGGTATGCCAGAAGTTTCTCCAAAGCATGAAGGAATTTGCGAAGGATGTGCTCTAGGTAAGAACACTAAGAAATCATTTCCCAGAAACAAGAGTAGATCTAAAGGCATTTTGGATTTGATTCATTCTAACATTTGTGGGCCCATGTCTTCTCCCTCCTTGAGTGGGTGTTTATATTATGTCTTGTTTATTGATGACTACTCTCGAAAGTATTGGATTTACTTCCTCAAGGCCAAGCGTGAAACCTTTGACAAGTTCAAAGAGTTCAAGACACGGATTGAAATCTAGACTGGCAGGCACATCTATATCTTGAGATCAGATAACGGAGGTGAGTATGAATCTAATGAGTTTGATTATTTTTGTCGAGAAGCAGGAATCAAGAAAGAGTTGACAGTTCCTTACAACCCCCAACAGAATGGGGTTGCAGAAAGGAAGAATAGGATGATCTGTGAGGCTACTAAAGCCATGATCATTGATCTAGATCTTCCTTTGTCTTTATGGGCTGAAGCTACCAAAACTGTAGTGTACATCCAAAACAGAAACCCTCATGCTATCTTGGGTGAGAAGACTCCAGAAGAAGTCTTCACTAAGAAGAAACATGCAGTTGATCACATGAGGATATTTGGCACTCCTATGTATGTTCATGTGCCGAAAGAAAAGAGGGCCAAGCTAGAGCCTTCCAGTAAGAAATATTTATTTGTTGGGTACAGTGATTGCCCGAAGGCTTATTGAGTATATATACCTGAACAGAGGTACATTGAGGTCAGCAGAGATGTGATCTTCCATGAGGAAGCGGTGTTTCGTAAAACACTAGAGCTTTCACTGGAAGATGCATTTGCTCCACTTGAGTTTCCAGATTCAGAAATTCAGAGGGAGGAAGAGTTTGATGATCAAACTCCAGATGTTCCTGAGAACATTGAAAGTCCACTAGAAGAACTACTTGAAGTTCCTCCTTCCAAAAGGAGACCTGCTTGGTACCAAGAAATTGTACAAGAAGCCGAGAAGCATAAAGCTCCTCCAAGGACTTTTAGAGAAAGCATAAGACCACAGAAGTACTCTAGTCTTATGAGTTAGCTTATCAGTTCAGAACCTTCATCATACGAAGAAGCAGCAAGTAAACAGGTATGGGTTGATGCCATGATTGAAGAGTATAAGTCAATCATGAAGAATGATGTTTGGAAAGTTGTTCCCAGACCTACAAGAAAGTCAGTAGTGACTTCTAGATGGCTTTATAAGATCAAGCATGCTGCAGATGGTAGTATGGAGAAGTATAAAGCCAAATTCGTAGCTCATGGCTTCACTTAGAAAGAAGGCATTGACTATGACGAGACATTTGCACATGTTTCTAGGTACACTACCATCAGAACCATCATCTCACTTGCTGCAGTATTCGGATGGAAGTTACATCAGATGGATGTAACGACAACCTTTCTCAATGGTACGTAAGACTGATGAAGAGGTTTATATTGAACAACCTAAAGGCTTTGTTACTCATGGGAAGAAGACCCATGCATGTAAATTGAAGAAATCCTTGTGTGGACTAAAACGGGCTCTAAGAGTCTGGTATGCCAAAATGGATGGATTTCTCCATAGCTCGGGGTTCTCCAAAAGTACAGCTGATTCTAACTTGTACTTTAAAGTTGTTCATAATCATGTCTTGATACTTGTTCTATATGTAGATGACTTGTTTCTTACAGGTGATGAACAGTTGATAGACCAGTGTAAGAGGGAGCTTACCTCTGAATTTGAGATGAAAGATCTTTGATTGATGCATTACTTCCTTGGCTTAGAAGTCTGGCAAAAGCTAAGTGAGATATTCCTTACACAAGGAAAGTATGCAGTGGATATCTTGCAGATATTTGGGATGCAGGACTACAAGTCCATGAGCATACCAATGACTACCAACTTGACAAAGTTGCGGGACTCGGCCTCTAGTTCACAGAATGTGGACTCTACTCTATACAGACAGCTCATTGGTTCCCTGATGTATCTTGTGCATATGAGACCAGACATCTAATACACAGTGAATGCACTGAGTCAGTTCATGTCAGATCCGAAGCACATACACTTGGTAGCCGCCAAACATGTACTTAGATATGTGCGAGAGACTATCACTTATGGGCTCAAGTATACTTCCAGCAGTGGAGTATTGTTATCTGGATATTCAGATTCAGATTGGGCTGGCAATGAAGTCGACTGGAAAAGTACCTCTGGTTATTGCTTCAGTTTGGGATCAGCAATGATCCCTTGGTCCAGCAGGAAGCAGGGTTCCATAGCTTAGAGTACAGCTGAGGCAGAGTATATTGCTGCAAGCGATGCCTGCAAGGAAGCAGTTTGGCTCATAAAGTTTTTATCTGATTTGTTCGAGGGAAAGCTTGACTCAATGATCATCCATTGTGATAATTAGAGTTGCATAAAGATTTCAGAGAATCCATTGTTTCATGACAGATCGAAACACATTGAAATGAGGTATCATTTCATCAAAGAACTAGTGCAGAGAGGTGCTCTGAAGTTGCAGTACATTCGTACAGATGAACAGATTGTAGATATATTGACCAAGCCTCTGACAGCATCAAAGTTTGTGTACTTTTGTGACAAGCTTGGTATGGTAGAGAATGCCTCTCTCACCGAGAGGGAGTGTTGATTTTCTGAGCAGCATCGAGAGCCCTTCTCTTCGGAGAATGGGACCACCTAGTTTGCGACCACGATGAAGACTAAACCCAGTGTTGAGTAACCATTCTGTTGAATGGTAGATATCTGGTCTAGGACCGTGATATAAACCCATATATGCCCTGGGTAGACTCAACCTTGTGTTGAGTAGACATCTGGTCCGGGACCACGATGTAGACCAGTCTGGGACTGGTAGACTCAACTTAGTTCCGAGTAGCCATTCTCTGGGAGAATGAAGACACTGTAAGCCCTAGACTGAGTCTGGGCATGTGTGTGGCACTTTGACCCTTGATCTATGGGCTTGGTGTGCTTCTCCAAGGATTAGCTACCCTTAGTTAAGTTACCCTAGTACCAGATCTAGGTGTCACAAAGTGTGTGAGATTAAAGCATTAATAACTCTCTTGGTTTATGATGATGTACTTTTGAAATAAAAAAAGAGTACCACAGGTAATGACCACAGGGGCACTTAGTAAAAGGCCAAAGTCAAAAGTTAGGGCAGTTTTCAAACAGTTTGATATTTTCGGGTAGTTTTCAGCAGGATAATATTTTTGGGAAGTTTTCAGCAGTCTGATATTTTCGGGTAGGAGAGAGAAAATCTCAGTTTTTCTAAGAAAGCCCTAAATTGGTAATTTTCTGTAATTCTAGAAATTGTGGGTAAAATTATCAGTCTGATTTTTACTGATGAATTTTACAATTACTGTGGTCGAAATCCAGATCTGGATTTGAGGAACTTTTTGAAAAATTTCTTAAGCCATCTCATTATGAGATGAGCTATTAATGCTTTTGGGGTTTTTATCCTTTGAAGGTTTCCCTAGTGAAAAATATTGTGTCCATGTGTGTTGATGTGATGAATGTGTTTTTACTACACTGCTCGTCTATTTATGTTTATCTACAAATTTTTAAAGTTTATGCTAATGTTGAAAATTCAACATTTTGTTGGTCATTTTGCTTTCAAACAATCCTACTAAGGCATCATACATTGCTTTAACAACCTTTAACTCAGAGATATAGGGAATCAAGTGGTCTTTTACAGAATCTATCAAGATCCTCTTTGCCTTTGCTTCATACTTATTGTATTTGGATTTCTCTCCATCATCCTTTGGTTTTGAGATATCCTTCTTTACATAATCCTGGATTTCATTTTCTTCCAAGATGAAGAGTATTCTTGTCTTCCAGGATATCAAATTTGAAGCACCATCCAATTTGTCTTCCAATTTAAGGTTGGACACCATTTTGAATTTCTGATCCCAAAACCCTGGCAGGAGCTAGGTCAAAATTGAATTTTGCCAAAAGTGAAATTTGACTCCACAGATAAATGCACTCTCCTAGGGCAAGTTCCAAAATACTAAGGTCAAACATAATATGTGGTAAGAAATACTAAAAACTAGCAGCCTTAGTCTTGACCCCCAACAAAAATCAGGTCAAAATTGAAAATTGTCCAAACTGAAATTTGCTTCCATAGATAAGTGTGCTCTCCTAGGGAGAGTTCCAATGTGCTAATTCCTCGTTGATGTCTCATCACATGCGGTCATATTCTTCCCAAGTGATCTAATGTCAATTTGACCATACTCTAAGAAGTCCTAGTCACTTCCTAGAGTTAGTTGTCAAATTCAACATTATATTAGACTTGGTCTAATATACAAGGAGATAAGATCTCTTCTTGTAACATAGACAAGTCAGTTCACTCTATTAAGAATAAATCACTCTCGCTATGGAGCACTCCCACACAGTGAGTACGTAGTGTGACCTCTAGCCTACTACCACTCTAGTGAACACATGACTGGACTAGGATAAGCATCCAAGCCCTCTATACACATAGTCAACACATGACTAATCAGGGCTACAGAGGGGCCATTTCCTTCATGCGTGGAAAACCTCTAAGAGAATGATCTGCAAAATGTTTGCCCAATTCTAGAACCATGAGAACATCAACAGAGGTAACCTACTTGTAGTAGTAAACAACAGTTGCAACCCAAATCTTAGTGCATATTTCAAACTCAACAACCAATGCTCAAGGGATTATACATCCATTTTGCTTACTTTTTTCCACCATCAAGATAACCATTTCCCACATTTTCTTTTTGAAATGCTTGGATTGCAAAGTAATGCCTAGAATGTTGGATCCAATGTTGAAAAAGTCGGCATCGACAAAAATTCGGCAAGGGTCCCGAATACAACTTCTCGGCAACATCGGCGAAAAAATCGGGAAAAGTCAGCAAACATTAAAAAATACAAAATACATTCATTTTTTTTAGAACTTTAAACATTTAAAGAAACAATAACATCAGATAAACACATTGGAACATAAATATGGAGAAAGCATTGATATATATCATCATCATGTAGTCATGCCAAATGTAAAATGATACAACAAATTCGATACTGTATCATGAAACATCATAGTTGCTCAATCAAGGACTCAAAAGTGGATAACCAATACAACATGACATCACATATATAAATGTATTCGAGGAAAACTAGCATCTAGCTATCTAATATCAATGCTCTCTTCCCGAGTTTTCGATGCATACTTCATATTCTTCCCTACTCCAATGATTAGGTTTGTATAAGGTTTTCATAGATGCTTTTTGTTTGTCCCCCCATCTTATGACTTAAATCTAATTTTTGAAAGGTATATTTTATTGATTTGGTTGTCAGCCATTAAACGAATTTCTTGTTTTGTATTGGTGATAAATCATAGATGTATTTTTCACTCCTGCCAAATTGAATTTCCGACCTGAGCCTCACATTTATCCCTAACTCATCTACCACTTGAAACATTGCTCTCTTTTTCCTACAATGTGCTATGATGATCACTCAAAATATGTTTGCTCAAAAAATTCCCTAATAGTGAAAAAAGTAATTCAATTACCATTGTGATCTTTGATAAACAGATACATATTTTGTGTAGATTATCCTTGCATGGTTTGATCTTCAAATACAACAAAGTTTTAAAATATTTATACGGTAGAGGAAAGGTGTTAGTATACAACAAAATGGCTAAAATGGCAAATTTTTGGAAAATGAGCCATTTTAGCAAAAATGGAGATTTTTTTGGAAAAAGTCGGGACTTGCCATTTTTAGCCCTTGCGACTTTTTGGAAAAAGTCACGACTTTTTGAAAAGTTAAAAAGCCGGTGATTTTTTGGAGAGTTTTTCAACACTGGTTGGATCTAGGACAACCATTAAGTGATATCTTGGGGAGCTTTCTTGTAGCATTGGTCTCGACCCATTGAGTTTTGGACCCATACTTGTAAAAAAGTTTAGACTACCCAAAGTGTTATCCTTCAATTCATTCTCCTCAAGGATGGTGATGAATGTGTCATTTGTGAAGTGACTATTAACAAGTTGCCTATATTTAGGGTCAGGGAGAGGAATCGTCTCATTGAACCTTTTTCTAATTTTGCGGGAAATCAAATCCTAGAGCTTCAATTGCCATTTTCAGGCATGTTTTGTGACTTGTCTTTTACATAGTTTATTTGATTTTACTCTCTCTTATTATATGTGTGCTATGATGATGTATAATTTGAATTTTCTCCATCCTTATCACTATACATAAAAATAGTTTATCTTGAATTGATTAACTGGTTATTAACTGCATCCACTTTTTATTTTTATTTTTATTATTAATTTCCTTGGAAATAAATCCCTGATAAACTCCCAGGCACATCCCCACATTCCGAGGAGGGTACCTAGTGTAGGTGATGTATAGTTAGTGCACCTGAGTTTCTAACCCTGTGGACATTGAACTGAGGACCTGCATAGTGCGCCTAATTATGAACAATGTGTTGGCAATAGTGGCACTGACTGATTGAGCTAACCTTTGGGTGTTGAAATTTGTGTTAAGTTAGGGTTTAAGACATTTTTTTTATTTTTTTACTTTAATGCATGAAAAATAAATTACTAGACTAGTAATAAAACACAATAGTACAACTGTAACAAGATAGGATAAACTTAAAGCATAATTCATTAGAGAGAATTTGAGGTAAAAAATGGGCCTCAAAAGAAC
This sequence comes from Pseudotsuga menziesii, assembly GCA_001517045.1. Taxonomy (NCBI): domain Eukaryota; kingdom Viridiplantae; phylum Streptophyta; class Pinopsida; order Pinales; family Pinaceae; genus Pseudotsuga; species Pseudotsuga menziesii. Next base: position 56,356 of record LPNX010276735.1, read on the forward strand.
CAAAATGTACTATAAAAATCAACCAATTACATTCTAGTAAATGACATCATCCCCCATGGTCGAGGTGGCATTGCATGAGTTAAGAATGTTTATTTGTCATATTTTCTATGATGGATGAAAACCCATAGTTAACCAAGGTAGTGGTACAAGTACTTTTAAGTCATAAAGTGAAGTACTCACAATAAAAGTCATTTCACATTTTCTCATAAAATAATATTATATTGTTATTTTCAAGTAAAGTACTCACAATTCACTTTCTCATAAAATAATATTATAGTCATTTTCAAGTAAAGTACTCATAATTCATAAAAATGTATTTTCACATTTTTTTTTCTTTTCACATTTTTTTATAAAATAATATATTGTCATTTTCATGTTTTTTAATTTTAAATTATATATTCACTCAATTGTATTTAATATCATAATGTCAAACTAATATATATATATATATATATAATCTTGTACTTTTAAAATAAATTAAATTCATGAATGATATTTATATGAAAAAAAATATGTTAGTTATGCATATAAATTAAATTCATTTTTGTTTAATTTTATTTACAAGTTCAATACAAATAAATGCTAAAGGACAATAAATTTTTGGGAATTTACAATGAAACTTAGTCACATCAATGTAGAGTTATTTTATTAATTTTATTTATAGTCAATTTAGAAAAGTAACTCAACATGGTTATTTATATTGTGCATCAAAAGTAGTGTAGGAGTTGAGTTGTCATATATACCTACCCCATAAAACCCCTAACTCATAATATTTTAATATATCTTATATTTTTGTAGTACATCTCTTAGGAGGCCCATTTTTTACCTCAAATTCTCTCTAATGTTCATTTCTTTCAACTTTAACACTCCTACAGGTCCCTGTGTTAAAGTTGAAAGCATATAAGAGCTGTAAACAACAACAGTAGTAATTAAATAGGCTAATGAACAAGTTAAACAAAAATATCAAGCAATGTCAGTAAACAAGAAGACAAACAGTACTAGTTCAGACCTTCCTTATACTCAGATATCTTTTTTAGGTCAGACCTTGTCTTTTGAAGACATGTCTCTAATGAACAATTGACATGCCTGAGAGAGAGAATATGGGAAATGTAGAACAAGATTAGAAAAGTATAGACCTCTGAGTGTTAATCAAAATAGTCCATAAGTGAGGATGAAGCTTCAAACCCTTGCTGCAATTAATGACAGTCTAGCAGCACCTTTCAAATTGCAGAAGAAGCCTTAACCCAATACACATAGAGATCCAACCTGTTGCAATAAGCTAACCAAATATAATATCATGCTTAACAAGGTCACAGCCTAGTCCTAGCAGTCCGCAGAAAGTGTCATGACTCAGCTTCAGGCAACCCACAATGTCACCCCAGCCTTAACAGCTCACACCCATGTTAGCAACCCATAATAAGGTCACAGTTTGCATAACCAGCCCATAACAGAGTCACACCCGACCTTAGAAGCCCACACTAAGGTCATAGCTAGCTTTGGAAACCCATAAAATTGTCACGGTTCAACCTACAAGTGTCACTGCGTGTTAATGTACAACAATAACAACTTGAACAGGAGGCTGAAAACCTATGTAGCCAGGGTGTCCGTACCTGGGGATAGGGCACACATACCTGTACTGGGTACTTGGGGTATTTGTAAGGTATGTCTCCTGCTAGACCCTGCTGTACCCCATACTGGCTCAACGTACCCGAGACACCATTATCAAAAAGGGGTACTTATAGGCGAAATGGTACGTTGTACCCCATGTTTGGGTACTTCGTACCCCATGTTTAGGTTCTGGGGGTACTGCCAACTTGGTAAAATGCAATCCACTGAGGAAATGTAATGACCCCAACAAAATCTGAACTAATTTTTTGCTAACTGCGTATGGAGTCTAGTTCAGGACTTATGTCAAACACTTTGCAACACTGTTCAAATTCCACTGAATACTGTCCAAATCTGGTAGGCTGATTTTGCATTGACTTACAATGAATATGTTTATGGTTTTGTGTTCGGCACTCATGGAACATAATTTGACTACCAAATTTGCGCATAAAATATACATATGTATTGAATATTGATAAATACACTCATCAACCCAGGAATATATTTGGTAATTTGCAATTTTTTATTGCTTGTAACAGCAGTACAAATAGGTGTTTAAAATAAGATTTCAAGTGTACCTTCAGGTCTGAGTTTGACAGTTTGTTACAGCTACCTGGTACAATGATTTATCAATTTTTATGTAACTTCCAGTCTTCCAATTGATATCTACCGAGTCTATGATTTATCAAATTTTATGTTTCAAATTGTTAATGTGAATGTTCATTGTTCAAATAATCATTGAATCTATAAATATGAATCATGATTCATAATTTATGAAGAAACTGAAATATGCATGTATGATGTGACTGGCATTTTATAATATATATATAATATATATATACCCTCGACATATCCAAGTACCCTATTTCAACAAGTGGCATCCCACCCAAGTTTCCTAGCCACTTAGCCGACAACCTCAGATGGCTGAGAAAGAAGTGATGACAGCTCAGACCAGCAACAACAGATAGCAACAGGAGGACATCAACCTTAGATGGCAGGAAAAGAAGAGATGACAGCTCCAAACTAGCAGCAGCAGATAAGAATAGGAGGGCTATAGACTTCAATAGGAAGAACTGTCATTAAGGCAAGGATCCTCTTCATCTCTTGTTTTCAATGGACATTTCTCATCCTTGCTCTTTGCCAAGTTTGCAATATCTTCAAGTTGTGGTAAGGATCTCTTTTGATCTCTATATTTTAAGATTCTCATCAGTCGATATGATAAGTTACAGAAACACACTGTTACAAGTCTAACTAGAAATATGACATGATATGTTGCAAAAACTCCTAACAACATCCGAAAATGTAAAGACTGGTATGCAATGTAAAAACTAATATGTAATATTTGAAAACAACAATTTTGATAGTAGTTAATATTATTGCAGCGATTCCTACTTGGGACAAACAATCTCTAAGCAAGGTATGGTGGCCAAGCTGGTTCACAAGCTCCAAGCAAGCAATGGTTGCCAAGCTTAACCTTGAAACAAAAACACAAGATTTGTCTATACCCTAACAGATTTGTCTATACCCTAACATGCCCTCTACTTCAACACATGAAGATAGTTCATAGCTGTTGGGAGCAGGAGTGAAGTGAGAGCTAAATCGGGAAGTGTATATATATATATATATATATATATATATTCAAGAAGCATGCAAAATGGTGAATTAACCACAAATAATATCAGAACATAAAATTTTGTAGCAGATTAATGATCATCATTAAAGCATCAACCATTTAGTATACAAATAACATAAATAATCTAGCAGTTATAACTGATAACATTGTCATCGAATGATCAAACAGAACACCAGCCTTCAACTTTCAAGATTCAACAGATAAAATTTGCCATCGACAAACTATAACACATAACATCGACCATGAAATGAAAAAGGGCATCATGACCAAGGAGTTGTAATATACAATCAATAGTTCGAACTTCAAATGTCATATAATGTCTACAAAAGGCAAATAATCCTAAGTTCTCAAAGCTTGTTTTTAAACTGAAAAAGATAAATACTTATATGATGTACTAAGCTTGCTTAAGGCTTTATCCACAAGCAATTTCTAATTTCTTTTCTCGTAGTGTAGCAGCAACAGAAATCGTTTAAGGGGTGTGGAGAATTGTTCTGGGAAAAACAAACTTCAAAAGCAGGAGTGTGAGGTGGGGGCAAGCTTCCACAGAGTTAGGTGAAGACCTATCTAGAGTTATTTTTGCACATTAAGGCATATCACCTTTTGCATATGCGACAATGTAACTTAACATGGTAACTTTATAATTTATAGGCCTTTTTATAAATTTAGTTTATCCAACTATCCTCTTATCCCTAATATGACCCATGGGAATGTAGATTTTTCACTAGTTTTCAGCCACCAGTTTATAAGTAAAAATTGTCACTGTTTATTTCATTCTCAGAAAATAAAAATGCTAGAAATAAACATTAATTTTCAGACTTTAAAACACTGTTGTAACTACTCTTTTTCACTGTTAGAAAATAAATATCAACACACAGCACAATAATTTTTGGCCAATGGCCCTGGAAAAACCCTCTAGGGGAAAACCAGTCAGAGAGAGAGAGAGAGTATTATTTCTTCAGGATAAAAAAATCAGACATTCATTTATAGTAAAAAATCTACTTATCTCAACCTAGAAAATGACCCAGCAGTCTGTCTCGGTTTCTATGCTATTTCTACCTCGATTTCTATGCAAAACCTTTTTGGAAAACATGCAAAAAATATCAGCAATAAACTTCCCTAAAAAACTGTGCCAACTTCTCAGAATCCGTACTGTACGGTCAGCATTTAATGCTGGTGTATGGCCTCGTTTTCTATGCCAAAAAAATAGAACTCTGCCTCGGGAACTGTGCATGAATAAATCACCTCAAAATTTGTGCAAAAGAGTACAGTCTGTACAGACTGTAAAGACCTTGATTTTTGTGTTGTACGACCTGTGTATGTCCTTGAAATTCGTGCCAGGTACAGACAAAATTAAACGTTGTCCCTCCTTAGCAAAGGTGCCCAACAATTCCTCGATATTTGTGCCCACAAACCGTACGGTATGTCTGCCTTGGTAAATGTACCAAATCTGTACCTTTCCTCGATATTCATGCCCACTGTACTTTTCTCCAGCAAGCTGCCTTGATATGCATGCCCACTCTCTCCTTCAGCTCTCTTCTCTTCTTCTCTCAAGAATGAATGTATTTTCCTTTTCCTTGTTTTTTGTCCATAACCCTAGGTAGGTGAAGAGGCATCTAATCCAAAGGCTGAGAATGGATTAGATTGATGGTTGAAATTAATTGCACATATTTTATTACTAAAATATTAATTTCACTCACCCACTTAAATTTATCAAAAACTAACTTTAATGCGCTAAAGTCAAATTAAATGTCACTTAAGTCATTTAATGCAAGGTTTGCTTTATTTCCTTTCACTACGTGACTAAGGCTAAAGTCACTTAGGGGAACACTTCCCTAGGTAAAAAATTAACACTCCCTCTTACCGAGGAAGGTGTTCTACACCACTCCCAACTTATCCCTGAAGAAGACAAACTTGCCCCTCCCCAAGGATTTTGTCAATATGTCTGCTACCTATTCATCAGTGGAAATATACTGAAGTGTAACTGCCCCTCTCTCAACATAGTCTTGGATGAAATGATATATGATCTCAATGTGCTTTGACCTATCATGGAAAACCGGATTCTCAGAGAGCTAGATGCAACTCTGATTGTCACAGTAAATCACCGTAGGTCTAAGCTCCTGACCAAATAGATTCACCAGCAACTTATGAAGCCACAAGACCTCGCAGCTGGCCAAATTGGCTGCCATATAATTAGCCTCAACAGAACTCAATGAAACAGATTTCTACTTTCAACTGAACCACGACACTGTTGCCGAGCCCAAACTGAAACAACATCCAGAAGTGCTCTTCCGGTCTGCCACACTGCCTACCCAATCTGAGTCTGTATAACAACCCAATCTGATCCCCTCTAACCTCCTGTAGTCCAAACCAAAATCCATTGTCCCTGAAAGATAGTGCAACACATGTTTTGCTGCGACCCAATGCACACTCCTAGGCTCAACCATGAACTGGCTAAGAGTGTTCACTGCAAAACATAAATTTGGCCGAGTGTTGACCAGATACATCAATGACCCAATAAGTTGACGATATAAAGTAGGATCCACCAACTCTCCCTCAGAAGCATGAAGCTTCTTCCAGTTGGTGATCATAGGTGTCGACATAGGCCTGCAATCCTCCATCTTGAATCTCCTCAAAATATCAACCACGTACTTTCCTTTCCCCAGGAAAATATGTCCTGGCTCCTGCCAAACCTTCGATCCCAAGAAATAATGCATCAACCCAATATCAATCATCTCGTACTTTGCTGCAAGATCCTTCTTGCAAGCTGCAATGGGTCTCTCTCTCCATGTGATAAACAAGTCATCAACATATAGCAAAAGAACAAGTGGATCATCTCCAACCATGATGAAGTAGAGATTTAGATCTACTTCACTCTTCTGAAACCCCATATTCAGCAAGTAAGAATCGATCCCAGAGTACCAAGCTCTAGGAGATTGATTCATCCCATAAAGGTCCTTCTTTAGCCTGCATACATGCGTCTTTCTCTTATGTATCTCAAATCCCTGAGGCTGCTCAATGTAAATCTCCTCCTGTATGATCCCATTGAGAAATGCGGTCTTCACATCCATCTGATGGATCTTCCATCCCATTTCCGCTACAATGGAGATCAAGCCCCTAATAGAAGTATACCGAGCAACCAGTGCAAAAGTTTCATTATAATCAATTCCCTCAACTTGTGAAAACCTATGTGCTACAAACCTGGCTTTGTACTTATCCACACTCCCATCCCTTGCATGATTTAGCTTGTAAAGCCACTGAGAAGTCACCACTGACTTCCCCTCAGGTCTTGGAACAATCTCCCATACATCATTATTCATGATGGAATGGTACTCATCCATCATGGCATCTCTCCAAACCAAATGCTGGGAGGCCTCCTCAAAAGTAGAAGGCTCAGAATCTCGTGTACTAGCCACCAACAACATGCCCAATCTGTTAGGCATCTTCATGGCCCTCACATCCTCCCTAGGTGCCCCAAACTCCTAAGCTTCCTTCAAGGTATCTCGAAGCCACTTAGGTGCATTTGTCCTTGGAGGTTGCTCCCACACTAGTCGATCATCATCTGAAAATATACCAGAGCTGGAAACCCCACTATCTCGTGAACCTAAAGCTGGTGTACCAACACCAAGTGTACCCTATAATCTTGATCCATTGTAAGGTGTACATGTAATAGTAGACCCATCACCTGTCCCCGAAGACCCTGCTGGCCTAACCACTGAACCTGGTGAGCCTGTGCCAACATTGTGCGGTCCTGTAACTCCAGAAACCTGTGATCTTGACTATTGCATAGATGGAACCTGTGGAACAACCTGAGGTGTAGGGACCTGCTCCCTGCTCTGACTCTCTCAACTTCTTGATGGCACGCTCCTCCTCAAACTTCACATCCCTTCTCACCACCACTTTCCTCTGACAGGGAAGGTAAATATGGAAGGCCTCCGCAGTCTCATCATAGCCCACAAAGATGCCCTTCTCTGCAGTGGGATCCAATTTTGTCCTCTTCTATAAAGAGACATGAGAGTAAGTCAGACTACCAAATATCTAAAAATGTCTAACTTCAGGCTTCTTGCCTGAAAAACACTCCTCAGGTGTCATATTCCCCACTGCACGATGGGGACTCCTATTCTGAAGATATACAACGATATTGCAAGCCTCAACCCAGAGAAATAAAGGAAGTGACTAGTCATGTAGCATAGCTCGGGCTGCTCCAACAATGGACCTGTTCTTCCTCTCTGCAACTCCATTCTACTCTGGAGCATACGAAACTGCCAACTATCTCCTGATACCCTCTGTCTACAAAATCCATCAAACTCCTTGGAGGTATACTCACCCCCGTTATCCGATCTCAGAACTCAGATCTTCCTCCATGTTTGGTTCTCCACAAGAGCTTTGAACTCTTGGAACCTCTGCAAGACTTCCTCAGACTTCTTTCTCTTTAGAAAGTAGATTCAGGCACTACTACATTTCGACCAAAAATCTGACGGCCGTATTGTCGTATTTTCGACACTTCCCTGTCGCATTCACGACACTATGATTTTTTTTTAAGCGTCGGTGAATTTTCGTCGATTATCCGACATCTTTCTAATCCGTCGATTAAGCGACAGCTCAGTTTACCGTCGGTTATATTCAAGCGTCGGTTAAGCGACATGAGGAACCGTGGGTTAAGCGACGGCTATAAAGATTAAGAGTCAGATAAGCGACATGAAGAACTGTCACTTAAGCGACGGAGATAAAGAGTAAGAGTCGGATAAGCGACATGAAGAACCATCGCTTAAACGACAGAGATAAAGAGTAAGCGTCAGATAAGTGACATGAAGAACCATCGCTTAAGCGACGGTAGTGAATTTTTTTTTTAAATACCTACAAGTTGGGTATACAAAGAAGCCAGAACGATACTCATTTGATCGACCATCTAGATAGTTTCAAAGCATAGCATTTAGTCCATAAAACAATTTACAATTGTTGAAATTGCAGAGTTGCTGAAATTGCAATTTCCAGGATGGATTTTGGTTGGATTTGGGGAAAAAGAAGCCAAAAAAATGGGGTGATTTGATGCTCCATTATCCCATGCAATAAGGTATGATTGATATCATTAAATAAGTGAGGATTACAAAGTTATTTTCTCATTGGTGAACATCCAACTAAATATGATATCTAGAAGAATTGTTTGTTGCAGGTGGTAGTAGAGATTTCAATACAATGCATATGAATAAATTTGATAGCAGATGAAATAGATTGTCCCAGGACGATACTAGATATGAAACTACTAATGAAGGTGAAAAACACTGAATATACAAAGTTTAGGTGTTGAAATTACAACAAAGAGACAAGTATACTACAAGAAAAATGAACATATAACACCATGCCAATAACAATCATAGTGAGGCTTTCCCAAGTCTAATAATTAAATGATTCCATTGGGCATAACTGCAGTGGGATCAAAAGGATAAGGCATGGACAATTTTATATGCAAAACCAAAGTAACAAAAGAAACAGACGAGAAGTGTGAAGCTTAAACATGGAAGCCACAATAAAGGATTTATGCAAGTGTATCAACTAATCTAAATAAAAAATATTTACTGATAAGAAACGAATTTCAAGTCTGAGACTTCAATAACCCTTGTTGTTTGCACAGGGAAATTCAATAGGCTTTGACTGAATGTCAAGCACCATATCCATGAGTGGACTGAATTTGTTGATATTTGACCTTACACATTAGATATGCTCTTATAGGAGTTGCACTCGCATTCCTTTGACCTATCTAGGGTTGAACTATCTTATCTTATCTACCTTCAGTGGAGACAACATTAGCTCATCAATTGCAATATCTGGCTCTGCCCCAAGGAATATGGCAGCTGAAGAACAATGACAGCAAAATGGCAGAAATCATGTGTTGAACTGTATCAGCTGCCTTGTAAATCCATTTTTTCATTTCAGTCACTAGAGAAGTTCTGACTAGGGAACTCCTTTAAATGTGCATATATCGATACCTCTGTTAGTTAGAAATTTATTCTGAAACAGGAGATGTTAACAGTATGTGTTATATTTGCTTCTTTATAGAAATTAAAATAAAAATTTGATCCTGAATATTTCAGGATTAGGTTTGAAGGGATGAAAGCAGGTACATGTATATGTTGAGCCATTTTACATTGAGATGGCCAAATGGATTCACTTGTCAATAAATCCCATGTATATGTAACAAGCCGGAAGAGATATATCAGCTTGTAAGACTGTTCATGTATTTGCCACATGACATACTTTTCAAGTTGGACTAAGCATCCTCCCATTGCATTGTATTATTGAAGCCTGGATTATTATGAAGACGAGCATTGGTTGCTTCAAACCTGCTCTAGACAAGAATCAATTTCCACAAATAGCATTAAATATTTACTCTGATCGTGCTGTGTCTCAAGAAAGAGAATAGATTCTGCATTCAGATCAAAGTCATCCTCTTTCTAGAATATAATGCACTATATTCGTAACTAATCGCATTTCTGATTTATGTTTGATACTAGAAAAGCAAATTCTATCCATCAAAAGCTGAAGAGCTATTGTGATTGATGCATTTGTGAATAAATGAATACCAATTACCACAAGAAATATAGAAATAAATGGACAGGTAAATTCTCATTATACTTTGAACAAAAAACCCAATACATTACAGAGGATGTTCAATGATGGTCATATCTTATCAGAGCAAGTATACCCCATGATCTAGCTAATATATGCACTGATTTGCTTGGTCTAAGTGCACATCACAGCTTGTAAGGGCCAAATGAAGTCTGATACCATCAGTTCATCCTGTGTTGGTTACTAACTAGTAAACTTCCCAGAAATCAATGAGTACCTGGTATTCGATCATGTCAGAAGGCCAATTCAAAAATGTACAATGCAGTTTCCTTATCAGCTCATGCTAGTAATTTGCAACCATTAGCTTCACCAATAATCCCCACAAGAACACTGTCCATCAGGTTTTACTAAGTTGACTTCCATAGGTTTACAAATGACCGTGGATGGATTTGAGCTACTAATAAAAAACAAAAGACCAAACTCTAATGCTGTGTACTCTGCCTTGATGTATTTGCAGATAGCAAGGAAATGTGTGCTTCCAACAATTTTTCCTGTAAATTTCAACCCGAACCTTCTGGCTTTGTAGCCAGTCTTTTCCTGCGTGGAAAATGGTGGTTCTGGAAAAATTCACAGTACACGTGATTCTTATAAGCTCAACCATTTATTTTTTATTTGGAGATGTTATTAATATTGGAAACAAGTTCAATTTCCAAATCAAATGGATTAAATACATTCCATTGCACTTTCTCCTATGAAGCAATTTGAACAAAGCTCCTATCATCTATGTGGTAAATGATATGTCCTTGGGTTTCCTATGACTTCTAAGAAGTGCTCTGTCATCTCATTCTGTTTTGAA